>RSEF01000026.1:3190906-3216902 GCA_003993805.1 Himantopus leucocephalus | reverse complement strand
AACTCTATATGATTCTATAGGCGATAGGTTGTTACTTCTGCTGGTAATCATGTGACGTAAATGTTCCTCTTCAGTGCATGATGCAATCAGCTACTAGCTTTTGGAAGACTCCTTCTAGCATTGCTTTTCAGTACTATATGTGGGGGGTTTAAACTTGGACTTTATATGTGGATTTGAATGCCTTTGGAAATATCTGGGGATTTAAGCATTCCCTTAAAAAAAAAAAAAGCTTTCTGATTGCTAGTTTGTATTCTGACATGTTGACTTACAAAGGCGAAGGGTTTAGGGACCTCACTGGCTGAAGGTGGGGTATTACTATACAGTCCTTATTCAGTTGTATAGGCATTTAGTGATCCTTTCAAATGTTAATATTGCTTCTCATCACCTCAAAATGTCAGTCTGATAGGAATCAAGTATGGGTTGTAAAAATTACTGTGCATTTCTGAATTATTATTAAATTACTTGGCTAAGTAAGTGCTTCTGATGTAACGTGTTGATGAGTTACTAGATGAGTTACTCCTTGCTCTAGAAGTATTGGACAGACAGCTGTTAGTTAAAAACTTGGGCTATCGGGACCTCTCTCTATAACTTTCCTCCCCCAATTCCTTCTCATATGCACGCTTTAAATGTTAAGCTGAATTACCAAGTGATCTTGAAATTTCAGTGCATGTTTTAAACCAGATTGAACAATGTCCATCCCAGATGTCTACTAGACTGTCTTTTTATGCTCAGCCTAAGTGAATTTAACAAGCAGTTTATTTTTATGTCTGGTTGCTTGCCTTAACATCCTCTAGTCTTTGCTAGTAGCAAAGAGATACTCTTCATTGACAAAACCAGCAATATCTTTTTTCTGGCTCTTAACTCCAGTGAACTTACCTGCTGTGTTTTTATCACCTTGGCGTAATGAAAGATGCATTCTCTCTTTGCAAACTCATAGTTGTTAAGCATTGCATGTCAGTGCTGTTGACAGTTCTAAAGAAAAACCTAAGTTGATCTACATGGGGTGAATGATGAGTATAAAGTGACAAGAATGGCAGATACCAGGGCAGTTTGTTTGTTTCTGCACTTGCGAGATTCTCTGGTTCTTTTGGAAAGATTTGCAAGTTTCTGTCTTCAGTAATACCAGTGTAGATATTCCTTCATTCCTCCACCCTTCTCCTTGCCCTGCAAAATAACATAAAGCACACCAAAGAGCCTTCTCTCTTGTTGTTTTCTTCTGCCATAGTGATTTTTTATTTTCTGTTTGGTACAACTATCACTGTTCCTGTTCACAAGGTAATGAGAGCCTAGCAGGATTTACTTTCTAGCTGAAAACATAGGGTACAGTGCTTAGAAAGAGGAAGGACGTAGGCAATTTGTTCACTAATGTTTTAGTTGTGTTATGTTTTCAGTAGCTGATTTAATATGGGTCTCCGACTCAAATAAACAAGATGAAGTTGTGTATGCCCAACTTACTACAAGGTGGCAAAATCACAATTTCTGTCTTGCTTGTTAGATAAGTGATGTCAGAAACCATTTTTTTTACAAAGCTGCTAGAACAGAATATGTGGCAATTCTACTTTTTTCCCCGTTTACACTTTTAGAGGGAAAAAACCCTAATGCCAGATACTTACACGAAATCAAACATCTTATTTAGTTACTTTGTTGTTCTTCAGATCCTCACCAGAATAAAATTAGTGTTTTCACGTGTGAGATGGGTCAGGAGGCAATCTTCAGGAAGACTGCCTGTTGGAACAGGAATTTGAGTCCCTGGACGGTACACCATAACAAGCCTTGCCAATAGTTGTATTCCTAAATTGGTATTTTACCATATTCGGACTGTGAGTGAGTGAGCAGTGCTCTGTAGCACATTGCTGTTGTACTTTGTTCCACTCACACGTACTCTGAATCTTGGATGGGATTCAACCTGTAGAAATCTAATGACTGGTCTTGCCTTCCTTTTGTTTGCTTGTTTGTTTTTGGTTTGTTTTTTTTTTTTGTTGATGGGTTGGTGGGGTTTTTTGGGCGTTTAAGAGGCTTGGTCTAGGGTTGGAATGAAATAATCATGCTCCTTCATCTTTTGAAGGCTGCTGCTGTAAGCCATGAATAGAGGTATTTGTACAGAAGGGTGACTTATAATTCATTCGAATAGATCAACAGCCAGAAGGCAACAATGTCTTTTGGGGTATCTTTCAACTAAACAGTCTTATCAGCAATGCATGATGTTAATTACAAAGTGCAGTCCAGTTATGGGAACTAAATGTGAAATTCAACAGTTGTGCTCTGCAGTGCAGGAGAGGGGAAGGGCATTGTGGGTCGTGTGCTGGATTGAGCTTGTGTTGGCTTCTCTTTGCAGTGGTCCTCAAGTCTGTGACACTGGGTAGGTCACTTAATCTATCGCTTGCCTGACTTTTCTAGCTGTAGAGGTGAGCTCACAAGATGATCACTGCAAAATCAAGTTAATAGTTGGCTTTGGGTCAAAGGGATTGTAAAAAGTATGTGTGGAGCGGTGTGTGAATCTCTGGTGCCTTCTTCAGCTGTGCCTCCTCCTCCCGCTGCATGTCAGCCATATGAGGTGGATGTTTGGAGTCTGAGTTTGACTGAGGCATTATCAGCTACAACTAAAATACAATTCAATGACATAGCTGTCTTGGTTCCCTTGAGTAGCTGTGTTACAGGGCAGTTATGTCTTGTCAGTAAAGTAGTTGGGACAGGTGCTGAGAAAATAGCCAGCAATTACTTATATTTTGGGTTTTAGATTTTGGTAAGTTAGAAAAACATCTAATTTTGTTGGCAAGCGAGGCATTGGTTTCAGTAATAACTGCTTGTGTAGTTAGTTAATTTTGTCTAGAATTGGCTGGTGCATTTGCACTCTTAATGTTACCTGTGTTACTTTCCGTTTGGTTAGAGAGCAGAGAAGGTGCTGATGAGGTAAAGAAAGTATGGGTCCATGCTCAATTGCTGTCTAAAAACACAGGTTGGGTGAAATGCCTGTCCTCTTCCATTGTTGTGCCTAGTGATACAGTTAAACATTGTAACAGCTCTCTTACATCTTGTTAAAGCATCAAAGTCACTAATTGAGGAAGCTCCTAGAAGTCCCTGGTGAAAACTTAAAACGCTTTAGAAACAGAGAACACATGGGAAAACAAAAATATTGAGGAGAAGGTATGAGAACAAACGTGATCATATTGAGCTGTGAGAAGCAGAAATGCAAAAAAGAGCAGTTAGGAAATGTTTATCTAATTCATGATAATATCTGTATACTTGTTTCATACCTGGAATTCTAGTCTTAAATATCACAGCTTTGAGACAGGGTGTTAGGGGGAACTCTGGGTTAAAGTTCAGNGTGCAGACGCTGCTTTAAAATAGTGTTTTCACTAGTATAGTGATATACAATGATATATATATATATAGTTTTAATAATGAAAGAGCCATGTAGCATAGGTTAAGATGACTCTTCCTCACTGCAGTCATGAGCCATAAGAGAGTGCTACTTACCAAAAAGCACTTTCAGATTCTGAGAATATAATCCGGTCTACTATAATAGCTCCTTAGAAAAATGCTAGAATATACTGTGTGCTCATTTCTGACTTCAAAGGTATAGGTGGCTTATTTATGAGAGTTTTCTTGGGATGTTTTAGGGCTACAAATCCTGCACCGGAAGCCAGGATATGGCACTTTCTTGTTACTTGAAGAATGCTTTTGTGTTTCTGAGATTATGAATTGCTAATTTTATTTTANAAGGTATAGGTGGCTTATTTATGAGAGTTTTCTTGGGATGTTTTTGGGCTACAAATCCTGCACTGGAAGCCAGGATACGGCACTTTCTTGTTACTTGAAGAAAGCTTTTGTGTTTCTGAGATTATGAATTGCTAATTTTATTTTATTTTTTTCCCCTGCTTTTTAACAGGAACAGGAAGGTGGTCGATTACTCCCAGTTTCAGGAATCAGATGATGCTGGTAAATTTCTCTTTTTCCTTAACAATACAATATTCTTGGGCTAGAGCAGTTCATTTATTGATTTGCATATTAATTGTTTTGCTTCTAGTCACATCTTTAACTTAAATTCTAAGAAGTTTCTGCTCTTCACAGTCTCTGAACTGTTAATAAGTATTTGAAAATATAATGATTCTCATATGTTTTGTATTAAACAAACAATGGTGATAGAAATCTTATTATTTAATGCTTGTATTGTTGTAGTGCCTTGAGGCTGTTGGCAGTAACTGTCTTCCTTGTTCTATGTTATGTGCTGTGGCAGAATCTCCCTCATGCCACTGTTCTCTACAGTTAAATGTTTTCAATTTATTTTAGTGGACTCTAGTTAGTCCCATAGTGTCAGGCATATTTGTGAATTGCATCTAAAAAAAAGTCTTTATGTTCTGCGTGAATTAACGAAATGTTTCTGGAAGCCATATGGAATATGTTTTATGTTCTTAGAAAATAGACATACTGCTACTGTTTGCTAAGTGAGGTTGCGCTGATAATTAATGGAAACAAATATGCATAGTTCTTAATTGCAGTCCCGTTACTCATATTGTATAAGGTATTGTGTAATAGTTGTAAAAAGTTACGCTGTAAACTACTATATAATGGCATACTTTTTCCCATCATAGGAGAGTAAATAAAGTGGTTGCTGTTAAAAGCATGTAGAAATACATATAGATGTTAACTTCCAACAGGTTTACATAATAACTCTTTCTGACTATTTGTAAAATGAGATACTGTGTCCTCTTGTGAGGCTTTTTATATGTTTCCTAGTAGTCCTGTGTCAGACTTGATTTTATGTGGCATTTTTATTGTGCTGTTGGCAGAAGAAAAGGTAGATTGCTAGTTTAAGACAGGACTTTGCTTCTATAAAGTTTTGTTTGAAGCTTTGTGATTTTATTTTTTTTTTTGAAGGGCTTCTTTTTGATGTGCATGAAATGGTCAGTTTAAGTTATAGCTGAGGAAGTCAGTTTGCTGGGAACTAGGAGTTTGATTCAAAACCATTTTGTACTGTCCCGTCCAGATGAAGATTATGGAAGAGATTCAGGTCCCCCATCGAAGAAAATCCGTTCGTCTCCCCGGGAGGCTAAAAATAAGAGGCGATCTGGGAAGAATTCTCAGGAGGACAGGTAAAAGAAACACTTCATCTGTTATGAACGTGTCCCCAGACCTGGTCCTGTATGTGGGGAGCAGTATCTTATAAGAGGAATGATTGTAAGCAGAATTCAAGGCCAGCAGTGTAAGATACAGAGCTCTCAATCACAAAGCTTGCATAACCAGCTTGGACATTGAGGTGGTTCTTTCTTACCCATGTAGACAGAGAAATCATGTGTAAAGTACTTGTCACTAGTACTCCGTCATTAAAATAGCTTTCAAGAGCTAGACAGTTGGAATGGGAAGGAATATGATCAGAGTTACAAAAGCTGGCAACTAGTACAATTATCCAGGTAAGTTAGTGGCAAGATGCATTTCATTTTCCATGTTTTCTCAGTATGCTCAGAGCATTCCTGTGGTTAAAGATTAAATGGGATGGTACAGTGGCCGTAAGAAGTAGGGGCCATTTGTTAGTTTTGTGGTTCTTCTGTTCACATTTCCTGTTTTGTCTAATTCAGAAACAAAGTAATTTGTTTTGGTAACTGAGATGCTCCAGCAGTGTGAAGGGACTCAGTTCTCAGTGGTGCCCTACTGCATAGTGAAAGTCTTTCCTGTAAAGTGAAGGTATCTTCATTTTTACAATAACTGTGGTCAGCAAATGATTGTTGTAAAACCTAGTAAGTCAATCGACTGCTTTCATGACAGACATCAGCTTCAGGGATGGAGGTTCTGCCAGATGGTTCTTACTTTATAAGCCCAAGGTGTCTCTTTTTTCTGTTGCACTGTTTGGTGGAATATAGGTAATTTACCAGCAGGTATGCTTAAGAGGCTTCCCCATCATGCGCCTGGTCTATAAATTGAAAGCTGAATGTAGGCATGGGAGTATTTGCATGGTCCACCTGCTATTGTGAACTGAGAGGGAGAGACTATTTTCACCCTGGCAAACGCCTGTAGCATCTGAAATCAAAGATTTAATGGGTATGACATATAAAGAAATTGGGCTAGGCAACTCCCAAAGCAACTAAATAGTTGACCTTGATGTCTTATTAGCTTTGGAGATTTTTAAGTATGTAAGAACATTTCTGTGTTTATCACAAGCATTGCAGAGGGCTTGTGTGTAAAACAAACTCATGTATTTAAGTGATTGAAATCAAAAGTTATCTGTGTAAGACTGAAAACATATGGGCCTGAGGGGCTGTAATGTGACAAGTTATCTAAAGTATTAGAGTTCTTGAGAAATGTTGTGTGTCAGCTCCCACTGCCAAATTTGAAAGTAGCAAAGGTTTGATCTCTTATATTCCTTGACCTTGGCAAACTCTGCGGTTTAGCCATTCCTGAAGCATATGTTGTACATCAGTGGCCCTCAACAGAGTATTCCTGTTTAAAATGCTTGTTTATTCTGTGATTGGAGTGCATGTTCTCTCACGCTGGAAGGGAAGCGCTCTCCGGACAGTGGTAATGACTAATGATGGGCGTTTGGGTAAGAACAGAACATTAGTACCTGCTTGATAGGGACACCCTCTGATGAGGATTGAAACCACTAGAAGGGAGCAGTGAAACTCCATCAGAGACCAGATCGGTTGGGAGATTGTAGACCAAATACGTTCTAGTTAAGTGCTAAGCAGCAATGTACACAGAAGGAAGGAGTCCAAAGAAAACACTGTCATAAAGATGAGTGATGACTATAAATCTATTCAGAATAAAACTTTATTCCATGTATAGCCTCAGGCATGCATTAGCATATAAAACTTGAGAATTCTAACTGTAAAATGGAAAACATCTGGATTGTTGGTAGGTTTCAGAGGGAAGTGCATGGTGCATGGTTCATCTCACTTATTTGCTGGTTGGTTCATTTGATTCCATGTAAACTTGTATGTGATACGGAGTTTGAACATTATCTTACCAATCATGGTAACTGCATATACAGCTGAGTAATGTCCAGGAAAAGTGCTCTCTGAAAATTGGTATTTTCCATACAGCAGTGAGTGAAATAAAAGTTAAAAGAGCAGTCAAACCCTGTCTTTCTTTCATTTTCAGTGAGGATTCAGAAGAAAAAGATGTGAAGACTAAAAAAGATGATTCACACTCGGCAGGTAACTAACTACACTGTACTGATAGGGTATCTTCAAAATAAAGACCAGTTTGTGAGAGTTACAGGAGTAGGATTTGACATAGGAAAGAAATTCTTCTCACTAGAGAAGCATGCACTTTTCTAATACAGTTATCTTAAGCTGGATGCTGCCTCTACTGCTGTTACTTTGGGCCCTGATTTGGGATAACATTTTTTTGTCTAATATGATGCTGCTATAAAGTTTGTCTTCATGGGTAGATAGATGTGTATTAATCTCTTCCCTGTAGTTCTCGTCCGTATTTCAGAATGATACAAGAAACTTCATATTCGTATCTTTTTCTTCCAGATGAAGATTTTGGCAGCGAAGATGATGACATAGGAGCAGATGATGGCAAAGCTGACAGTGACTATGAGAGCTCTCAAAAAAGCAAAAAAGGAAAAAAGGCTAAACCAGAAAAGAATAAGAGAGCAGCCTCCAAATCCAGGAAAAGGCCTGCAGGTAAAAAAAAAAAAAAAGGGTTGCTAGTCTTTGCAGCGCAAGATACTGCCCAAGATCATTGTTGGGTGACTACAGAAATGTGCTTATCAGGTTAAATGTGGCCGTGTTCTCACAGCTCAGTTACTCAGCGAGCATCTTGATTAACTTTCTCATGATTGACTTGACCTTTGTCTTGCCCATGTGCTACCTCAAGACCGGTGGTCTGTATTCTGTACCTTCATTATAACTTGGTAACTTTTGCTGCAGAGGACAGTGAAGACGAGAAAGAAGACCACAAAAATGTGCGTCAGCAGCGACAGGCAGCATCCAAAGCAGCTTCTAAACAACGAGAGATGCTTATGGATGATGTGGGTAGTGAGGAGGAAGAACAAGAGGATGATGAGGCACAGTTCCAGGAGAGTGAGTAAATGGGATTGTAAAAAGTTAAAATCAACGTGATGTGGGTATAGTACCAGACATGAGTTTATGGGTCTGGCCGAACAGCAAAAGGAACACAGTTTGCATCTCAGTAATTTATTTGATACTGCGTATCTGTCCAACAGACAAAGCTTAACGTTTTTCACATCTATAATTTTTGTTTGAAGTTTGCAGCAAAGATCTATGTATGTCTTTCTAAGCAGCCCTAAAGGATTATTTTAAAATTCTTAATGCTTTTTGCTGCTTCTTGCTATCCCATTGGTTTTGAGGCATCGATGCTACTTTCAGGTGATAGAAAAGTACTTTATCCTTGGTTGATCAAAGTAGGATGGTTTGTTTAATAAGCTGGGTTCAGCTGGTAATGAACCGCAGTAAGTTCATGAAATACTGAGTGCAAACGTGATTTCAGAATGGAGTAAGAGTACCGTTGAAAAGATCACTTAACTTCTCTCTGTCAAGAGATTCTCTTTATTTTGAGATGGGTTACCTGTTGAGGAGACGGAGCATATTTTGAGAACCTCAAATTGCTTGCCTCTTCCATCATACTAGTGCTTTATCCCTACCAGTGTAAAATCTGCTGCTATGTCAAATTTCTTTAGTACAGCAGATAGGTGGAAGCTCATAAGGTCAGAGTCCTAGTTTTCTGTCTCTGCAGTTTAACTGGCAGATCTTTCAACTGCCCTTTCCTTTTCCAAAAACTTAAATTTCTTTGTGCTTTCAGCAGATTCAGGAAGTGATGAAGACTTCCTCATGGAAGATGATGACGATAGTGACTATGGCAGTTCAAAAAAGAAAAATAAGAAGGTCTCCAAGAAATCCAAGCCAGAGAGGAAAGAAAAGAAAATGCCTAAGCCCAGGCTAAAGGCTACAGGTGAGTCTGTGCAGAGTTACACAGTTTGCTTTAGAAGCTCATATTTTCTTTTTCTACTATAGAAGAATCGGTGGAAATCTTGGGGTTGGTAAGCTTTCACATACAATGTTGAAGGGCTAATTCATGTAACTCGCTATGATTTAAAGCAGCACTATGAAATAATAAGGCGGCTTTAATTCTTACTTAAAAGATTGAGTTAGCGCATATGTCTTGTTGGCAAAAAATGTGTAGTTTGCAAAACCTTCCCTATTGAGGTGCTGCAATCTGACTTTCTGTGTCTCATAGCCAAATAATATAATTTGTGGCTTTGTTTGGGATTTGTGGACTTTGTGATGTTTTCAGGGTGGAGGAAGGTGGAGAAATTTGAACCAAAGGAAAATGTGATACATTTCTGCAGGAAGTCTAAAATCATAATAGCAACATGTTAGTTTATGATGTCTTATCCAGTAATTAGTCAGGACTTGCAGTTAAATAGTTTTTAAGTCTTGTTAGCGAACTTTTCAGTTCAGCTTTACTAATATGGAGTGCAAAAAACATGGTGTGTGTGGTATCGTCAAAGCAAAATGAAACCTGCTGCTGGATTGTCTCGTAAATCCTGTTGGTCTAAAGCCCTACCACTTTGTCTGTGTTGCTGATCATAACTTTTATAAGCTTTTTCTTTTTTCAGTGACCCCCAGTCCAGTGAAAGGCAAAGGGAAGGTGGGCCGCCCCACAGGTTCCAAGGCAACGAAAGAAAAGACCCGATCCCCCAAAGAAGAAGATGAAGAGCCTGAAAGTCCCCCAGAAAAGAAAAAATCATCCAGCCCTCCACCAGAGAAGTCAGGGGATGAGGGATCTGAAGACGAAGCACCCTCTGGTGAAGATTAAATGGCAGTGGAGGAAACCTTTGTTTAAAAAAAAAAAAAAGGAAAAAAAGAAAAAGGAAAAGAAAACATACTTAGGGGTAGAACACGGTTTTGGCTGTGGCTTGACTCATGGGCTTTGAATGCTGTCTTTACTTTCGGCTGTTTAATACAGTGTATCCTTTTTTTAATAAGAGGAAACCCTTATACAGTAATATTTTGAAGTCAATGTTCTCTGTTGGCCATTCCGTTCTCCCTCCCCCACCAAATCTGAAGCCATTTGAGACAAATTAACAGACCATTTAAATATATATTTTTTTCAAAGGATACTGCAGTTGTGAAGCAATAAGGTTTGAGACTGATACGTGGAAACCATACTTACAAATCGTTAAGTAGAATAGATTTCCCAGTGCTGGTAAGAGTTCTTTAAAACTATTATTCTGTATTTGAATATGTGGAAAAAATGAACCTATGCTTTAACAGACTTTTGTTGATACAAGTTCACTTTCAGAAAAAATTTAGTTGATACGAATTCCAATTGAGGAAGAGGAAACGTGAGGAGGAAACCTATGCTTCTTGGATTCAGGCACATTTTTCATGGAAAGCAATCAAGAGACTTGTAGATGGTCTGCTGTCTTTTATTTAAAAAAGACCCTCTGATTAGGTTGTGAGATCTTTTGTCTTTGCTGGATAGAATACTGTTCTGCTTTAGGCAAATTGCAGTTCATTCTATACAAATTCAGATAGACAACCTACAAGCTTCCCATATCCATTAAGTGTTTTATTTCTTCCAAGGTTGGCTATAGGTGGGCAGAATAGGGAAGAGAAATTGAAAACAATTTTTAAAACTCTGGTTTCCATTTGGTATTGTGGAAAATGTCTTTAAATTTTTTCCAAGGAGAAAAATCAATGGGTAGTGTAAAACTAAATTCTTTAGCTTTTGGGGCGAGGGATGTCCTTTTATAAATGTGAAGCAAAGGATTCCTGTAATGCTCTGGTCAGTCTCGGATCCCATGAGTCACGCTTAAGTGTTTCTCTTCTCTCCCTCCATCTGTCCTCAGAAAGGCTAGGTAGTCGTACCTCTCAGCCTCTCCAGCTGCAGTGTTGGACAGCAGACTTCCATCGACACTGAACATCAGCCCCGTACCACTTCCATTTCTTCATCTTTCCATCCTACAGCATGGGAGGCTTTGCTCCCCCATGGACATGTCTGCTTCTAACTGTTGGGCATCATTCTGCTCCCTAAGCCTGAGAAGTGCTGAATAGGGAACAGTTACTAAAGGATGAAGCTGGGAGGAAGTGGAGTTTGGAAGCAGTGTAGCAGGGCTATCGTTCTATAATAAAAGCAGGATGTCCTCCTAAAATGCAAGACACTTGGGATGTGTGTGGTGGCATTTAAATGTGTTTTTTATCAAAGCAGCCATATCCTTTTTTAAACTTTAATTAAAGTCCCCAAGCCTTGTTTTTCAAACCCGAATACACAGGTTGCTGCCATGTTTGTTGGTGGAAATATTGAAAACTGGACCTGCCATTTTTCTTTCTTTTTTTTTTCTTAAACCCTTTGTGCTTTCTGTATGTTGCTCACAGTTATCTTATAGCTGACAAGCTTTGCATTTTTTTTGTCACAGAACTACACGTTTTGTAACCAGCCTCTTGAAGGTAACATAAGGCAGCTAATTAGTTGGATTTCTGGTGCACGTGCTACCAGATTTTTAATCCTGTTTGGATTTTAGAGAGCTTTTAGGTGTGATACACTAATATGACCAGGAAGGACACTTGGCTGAATGGCATAGGGAGCCTGAAGATGCTGAGCACAGTGTGGAGCCTAAAATGTGGAACAGAATATTAATATAACAGCCGAGTGATTGTCTTGTGTGATTCATAGCCATGGATTTTATTGAGGCTGGTAAATTACTTTACCTTGGCTTATAAAAAATTTAAGTTCTCTAACATTCTTTACTATAATGAAACTACTGTTGCCGTTACAATAAAGATGATCGGTGTTTCCATTGTAAATCTTTTTTTTTTTTAAGTGGTTTAATTTTGCAGAACAGCTTAAAGGTGGAGTGAAGTATCAGTCTTGAAAAAGAAGCGAATGTAATCCCCTCTCCTCTCCCACACCTCTTCCCACCTTCCACATCTATGGGAGAGCACAGTCTCTTGCATTCCCTCCACTCAAAGTCGAGTGCTTCTTGGGTAATACAGGAAAATAAATGGCCAAGCTTTAGAAAACATTTGGATTAAACTTGGGGGTAGCATATGCTTTTGTGAATGTCTGGTCCACATAGTTGTTCCCCTTCAGTCCAGACTATATTTCAAGCTATTCCTGTCTATTGGGTTCTTAGGGTTTTTTTGGTATTATAAAATGTACAAGGATTACTTACAATGTAGAATACCTCTACCTGATCAGGTCAAACAGCTGTTTCTTTACCCGCTAGACCAGATTTTTTTCTGAAGGATGTATTTTGTAAGTTCCATTTAAAATATATTTTTTGAGGTTTTTTTCTAACACAGTTAACTAAAGTTAAGGCTGTGAAAAATATGTTTCTGTTGTTCTCAGTTCAGGTTTTGGACTGGACTATTTTATGCCTGGCAATTTTGGCCCTTTAACTTACAAAACTGTTCTGCTTTCTCGTATGTTCATCTCTAATGGCTGTTACAGGCTACATGATGCTTATCTTTGAGTTTGTCACAACCCAAACACTATGTAAATCCTGTACTACTTTTGGGATTTTGTAACTTTTTCTATATCTTACTGTTTTGCTGATTTGTGCAAACACTAAGCCCTAACAGTCTGTTGGTTACTCTGTTAGAAATGCAACAGTTTACATTTTTACAGATAGAAGAAAATTATGAAGGTTAATACATGTATTTTTGGTTTTTTTAGTACACAGCATTTTTCAGTAACGGCAGACTTCACATTTTTAAATGTCCTTTTTAATTAATTTTTATTAAGCATTCTGATTTCTTGAAGGAAAGCTGTAAAAATGCCTTTCTTTAGGGGCATGGATAGTTCTTCACAGAGCAGAAAGTTTCATTTGCAGAAGAAGGCTTTGAAAAGATTGTCTTCTGTTACACAGCTGTACTTTTGGAGCCTTTGCAGAGAGGTGAACGGATTTATTCCGAAGTTCAGTTAACCTAGTACCCTGCCCTGGTCTTACTCTTAAAATGATTGTTCATAATTATCTTCTGTTATATATCCTTTTGTGCATTCTGTTTCAGAATCCACACCACCACATTCAGTTTCGCAGTTCTGTGTCAATAGTACTGCCTTTAACTGGCCACAAGGCTTGACCAGTAAACATTGCAATTTCAGTTGGAATTTCATACTGAAGATTATTTGCTTCAGTTTCTGTTTGATCAGCATGAGAATGCCAAACATGTCAAGCTAAATGGGTTTCAGAATGGATTGTGGGTGAGAGCAAGATGTAGAAATGGGGCAGCCAAGAAGCTTTTAATTTTGTTGTTTTAATTTCATCAAAGCAGAAGAGTGTGTGGGGAGAGAAGCAGCACACCTTGGGTGACTTCTGCTAGGGACCCTCACTGATGCCAGTGACGGTGCTGAGCCTGCTCAGCTCCTGTGCCACCACACGGCGGCATCTGCAGGTGATGGACTACCAGGGCAGTGGCAGAAGATGTGCTTGAATTCCTTTTTTTCTTTTTTCTTTTTTTTTTTTTTCCCCCTCCGCTGGTGATGGTCACAAAGGTACAATAGACACTGAGGCACCCAGATTAAGGAGGGAGGGAAGCAAACTGTAACATGCTGGAAGCTTTTGAGCTGTAGAAACTGGTGCTTTGCTTTATGTAATTTGTTTGTGAAGTGTTTATTTTTATAACAGATCATATTGTTGAACACATGGTTCTTAAAAACTACAAACTGATCCATGAGTTTAATATTTGAGAAGTGGATGTTCATCTGTTGGGGGAGGCAGCATATGAAAATGTAAGCAGATGGATATTTAAAGGGACACTGTCACAAAATAGTTGCTGGCATATAGGATATGTTAGTTTGGGGGACTCACATCTATATGTGGAAATTATATATTCTATATGTATATGATCGAATAGAAATTTTTCCCTGAACTTTTAATATTTTCCTACAGTTTTGGGAGGTTTAAATACAAGTTCTGCTAATGAAACTAGGAAGGAAAACTTAACTATTACGTTCTTGCTGTCCAAGATGACTTTTTTTATTTTAACGTACTGTGAGGAGTATCAGAGCTCTGAAAGATGACAGTGTCCTTCCGAGACCTCCCCAAATCAAGTGTATCCTCATTTTAGACTTCCCACTTCAGTAGATGACTGGCATTTGAATGTCTTTTCATTGAACTCTTTATATTAAAACACAAATATTTCTAAGTCTAGTCAAGTTCTCACCATGTGCTGACTCTGTGTATCAACCACTATTGGAAACGACTCTCTAGCCTGCCTGCCCCCTTCAGCCGCGGTGAATCGAGTGGGTCCATCGGCCTGCACACGCTCAGTGTGACTGCAAACACCATTGTGCATATGCTTTGTATATTGGGGCAAGGGTTTTTTATATATATATTTTGGGAGGGGTAGTGGGTGGGATGGAGAAATACTCAATCAGCTTAAGCCAGAATAATGTGTGTAAAAGCCCCTGAAGTATTTTGTGTGTGAGTGCGCGGGTGTGAGTGCGCGCATGGGAGTGTCTGACATCTTATTCCCTTTGTGTTCTGAAGATTTGTGAGTTTAACTTTTTTTTTTCCTGCAGAAGCAATTGTTACAAAAAATTGTAAATAAGAGCTACATAATTTTTGTTTAACCATGAACATCATGTCACAGCAAACCCTGAATAATCACTCTGAAGGTAGAGGAGGAGACTCCAGGTCGGGCCCCGGGCCCTTGGCTATCAGCAAGGCATCATTGTATGGTATGCAGTGAATATTTGTCTTGAGTAGTTGCAGTCCCCTGTCGAGCTTTTCTAAAAACCAGGCTCTTTGCAGTTCCCCTCCCCATCCCTTTAATTTTTTTTTTTTTTTTTTTTTAAATCTCGAGAGCAGACAGAAAAAGGGGCAGCTGCGGACTGTTGCAGCGCTGCTGGCCCGTGGTCGGGGTGTGCGTGCAGACGCGGCTGTCATCCCTGAGCCCCATAGGGCTGGCGACTCTTGCAATACCGAGATCTACCGCATGGTACTAGGAGTTCAGTCTGAATGTAACATTAATGCTTTATTTAAAATAAAAACAACACTTTTTTTTTTTTTAAAGGGTTGAAGTGAACATGACTGTTGACCATGTTCGTGAATTTATAGATGCAACATTCATTGGTAGAATTGTGTGATGGTCTTTTGTGCTACTTAATTTTACATATTCCAGTCTCTGTATGTACCTGCAAAGAAAGAAAAAAAAAAAAAATAACAAAACCCTGCTTTGCTTTTATTGAAGGGTTCCCAGGACTGCATACCTGCTCCTGAGCTCTGTTTTAAGTATGTGTATCCTTCGCTTGTATTTTGTATTAAAAAAAACCACAAGGAAAAAGAACCCTTTATTGTTCAGCATGTTGGAATTGTGTCCCCTCTTTTATTTTTCTCCTTTTTGGAATATATTAAGCAACTCATTCTTCTGTATCTTTTATTTTCTTTTGTAAACTTTTTGGTTTTGTTTAAAAATGGCTTTATAAAAGGGCTTTTATAACCCATAAACATGACTTGTGTAATTTTTCTGCTATTCAAAGGTATTTTGCTTCTGCGGGTGCTTTTTGGTTTGTGAATGTGAGATGTAAAAATGTGTTCATCTTTCACGATGGCTCATAGTTTTGGGATTAATTCCTTTGCAGAACTCGGTGCTTTCTCTGAGGAGGGTAAATCAGGTTTTGGCCAGGACGGTTTGGCAAGTGTCACCTTCCCGGTACTACCTGTGAGTTGAGGGGAAGATGTAAAGAACTAAGTTGTATTGGTGGTAAAGAACACAATCCCTGGTTTCGCAGGCTGTTCCATGAGAGCTGTGAGTTGAGGTTTTCAGGTTCAAAACTAATTACAAAAATTGATGACGAGGAGAGACAAAGCCTTTCACATGTCACGCTCCCCTCCAGGAGCTTTCCCTCGGCGATCGATAGCCTTTCTATTTTACCATCTATGCCCCGGCAAGGACAGTAAATACACTGCCTGTTCTTTGTGGGTATCGTATGAGAGAGGATAACCCTTCATCAGGAACGCGTGCTAATTCATCATTCATCATCATTTTGGATGTGGCGGGATTGACCCAGGTGCAGGTCGCTTTCCGGAGGCGTTGTGTCCCGTGCACTGGCGCTCACGGTGCATAGTGAGTTTGTGCTTTTAAGACATCCTGCATAGCATTTTTCATCCCATTCCCCGCGGACCGTGAGCTCCGATGTACAACACCCCGCTCGGCAGCCGTTTCACCCGCTTTTGCTCATTTTCCCCCCCGCGGCGTTCCGCCGGCTGCGCCGCCAGGGGGCGCTGGAGCGCGGCGCGGGGGCCGCCGACGGGCTCTGTCGCGATCGGCACGATAAACCTCGGGGCTTGTCGCTCCGTTTGGGTTTTGCTCGTGTGTGTCTGTGTTAAAAGCTGCAGGTGTGGTTCCTCGGGACGAACACCCGACAGCGTGCGTTTCTCAGAGGGTTTGGGACAACGCTTCTGGGATGCGAAGATGCAGTGAGGGTTGGGTACGGCAAAACCCGCTCGTCACCTTACTCGGCAAGTAATTTTGGTATGTCTTGTGCTCGCCCCGGGTCAGCAGCACACTAATGAAGCCCCAGAGATGCTGCGAGGGCTGGAGCCCCTCTGCTGGGAGGACAGGCTGGGAGAGCTGGGGGGGTTCAGCCTGGAGAAGAGAAGGCTCCGCGGAGACCTCAGAGCCCCTTCCAGTGCCTAAAGGGGCTCCAGGAGAGCTGGGGAGGGACTCTGGATCGGGGAGGGGAGCCATGGGATGAGGGGGAACGGTTTTACACTGGTAGAGGGGAGATGCAGATTAGAGATTAGGAAGAAATTCTTCACTCTGAGGGTGGTGAGCTCAGGTTGCCCCGAGAAGCTGTGGCTGCCCCATCCCTGGAGGTGTTCAAGGCCAGGTTGGACGGGGCTTGGAGTGGAAGGGGTCTCTGCCCAGGGCAAGGGGGTGGCACTGGATGGTCTTTGAAGTCCCTTCCAACCCAAACTATTTTATGGTTCTATGGTCTCCAAGACATTGGGTGCTCAATACAACTGGGCAGGAAAGCAGGTTGCCGTAGTCCCCAGCTGCAGCGTAGGATGGTCAATGTTATTTGTTTTCAGAGGCTGTTTAGGGTACCTTGTGAAATGCCGCCTCTGGTGCCCAACACAAGATCCCATACCATTATTGACAGCCGTAAGCTGGTGCCTGGCTGAGGATTTGGCTTCTCTACCTGTTCTGGTTATTTTATTCCATAGTGTGGTAAAATGAGATTATTTAACGTAGGCGTGTTTGGTGTTGGATGCTGCTGTTGACAATGGTGCTCCAGGCTTCTGGAACGGAGTGGTTTAATAATGCAGCTTATGGCATTCCTCTCTTTTCTTTTGAAACACACCAGCCAATTAACCTTGACAGGTATTTCTACCTCACTGCTGTGGTATCCGCAGTTACATGCTGCAGTCCTGACATGGATTCTTTATCTGGAGCAGCCTTCTGGTACTGCTACACCACTTCAGCTTTAGGATTAATTAGCAGTTTGCAGGTGTGGCACTTCTTCTGTCCCCAGAAGTAAACACTACTTACGAACTCTAAGAAATGGTGCAATACTAGGATCTGTGACCTCTTTTTTTAAAAGCTACTCTTCTCCCCCGCTGCCACGAGTCTTTGACCATCCTATTAGCACGTGCAGCCTCTGGCTGCTTTTCTCCTCAGTATCGCCCTTCTGAACCCGGTGTATTTACCGACTGCTCAGTCCTGTTGGCAGATGCTCTGCCAGCGTAAGTTAAAAGTTCCCCTTGGCTTTGTAATAGTATTTACAGGGAATTAATACCAGAAACAAATGACTTGTTTTCACATTTATGGATATGCATCTGAGAAGTGGACACGCATAGAGTTTTGTAACTACAGCGAGGCGCTGCCAAAGCGGGGGGATAAGAATTGGCAAAGAATACCAGCTGTCAAGCTTTAATCTAACAGAATTTTGCCTCAGGAATATCCTGTTTGTGTTTCTTTTGGTAGTATTTGGTTATGGGATGAAAATAAAGTCAAAAGGAGGAATTCAAGATTAGATCTGCCTTGTGCAGTACAGCTTGTTTTGGCCCTATAGGTGCCCTTGAAAGACTAAGTAAATGGGACAAAGTTGATGTAAAGAGCTGCTGTTCCGTTCCTGCCCATCTTGCATGTTGAAGGAAACCTGGGAAAATTGTGGAAATGGAGAGATTTCCCAGCCAATTCCCTGTACTTTAAAAATGTATTTTTAGGTATAGTTTTGATGCAGCAAACCACAAAGTGAACAGGTTTTTTTTCCACTTCTTTCACTTGTATTTAGGGTCTATGTACCATGCTGTGTTGAGGGATATTGTTTAGCGTAAATAAGTAAGTTTTAATTCCTTTAACACACGGAATATGCTAAATCAAGTATAGAAAATATCACTACTAACCTAAATTCCTGGGGAGTTGGTAGGTGGGCAGGGTAAGGAGACCATAGAGCTCTGAAAGGTGTCTGTTCGTCGTGCGTTGATTGAAAAGCACTAAACCTGTGTAATGTGTGCTACGTTAGTCTTGAATTTGATCTGGGAAGTGCTGCTTGTTAGTTCATAACCACATCCTGGGCTAACACGCATCTCCAGCTTCAGAGCTTTATGTAGACCAGGAAATGGGTTTGCATATTTGGGGTTTTTTTCCTCTTTCCATAGATACAGGTCAAGTTCAAGTGCTGTTATCCCACGGTAGGCGACCATCAGAATGCACTCTCTCCCCGTGGATGAAACAGACCAGTAAGGAATAGCTCCTTTTTAAAGACACTGCTGATATAAAGTCTGTAGGTCAAATTCAGCCCTTGGCCTTAAACCGTTGTTGCAGTTTGGTCTCCTGCATGTGTATGTTTTTTGATGGACAGCAAATGAAAACAATCTTGCGCAAAGTCAAAGCAATTTCCTATTCTGTCTCTTCAATAATATTTCAGTTACCCTTCAAAATGATAAGTTTTCTTTTATATTCAAGGGTTTGCTTTATATTCGCTTGCAAATTCTGTAGCTTGAAGAGAGACTGGTATTTTATTTGAATAATCTCTTTTCTTTCAGGTTGAATAACATTTGTGTTTTGAGTAGATAAGATAACAGTTCCAGCAGCAATAAATTTCCTGTTGTCACACTATCTTTTTTTCCTTAAGCATTTCTAACTAAGCAGTTGGCCTTGTTAGGAGGTTTTGGTTAGCATTATCAATTAGTGGCTTTCCTTAACGGTGAGGTCTGTTAGCTTTGTTCATTACAAACATTTTCAAACATTTGTGATTAATTGGAGTGTTTTATGTCTGAGAACTTCTGTCCTCCTCCTCTTGTGTGATGAAGTTAGTACTGATTTTTTAAAAAATAATCTCTTTCTGCTTGGATTTTTTTATCTAAATGGTCTTCTGGATGTTTTCTAAAAGGATATTATGGTAGCTCTGCTAAAGTATGCGCTGTGTTTCTGCTTCACTTCCTGAGAAATGAAGGAAGGAAGGAATAGTTTGAGTATAATACTATTTATTATGTAGAGCCATCACGTCTTTTTCCCTAAACTGGCGGGGNCATCTTTTTCCCTAAACTGGCGGGTTTTTTTTAATTTTACTTCACTGCTGATTATGATACTGCATTTGAAACAGTTCTTTCTGTTCGCAGAAACAGTTCAGTACATTAGTTTAATAGGTGACACGTTTCTCAAAGGCAAACTAGTTCTCATATTTGGAAGTGACTCAGGTTCTTTCAGTCTTATTCACATTAAACTGTTTTTGCACCTTTAAATGCGTAATACCGCTTAAGTGGCTTTTTAAACATTTTTCCCCTTTCCTCCTTTTGTTGAGCAAGGGTGCCAAAGGAAAAAGAAAATATCCTTGGGTGCAAGTCCTTGTTCTCACTCTCGCATCTCCTTCTCCCTATGCCCCCAAGGGCATTTAAGTGTAGAAGACCAGGTTGCAGAGTTTAACAACTTGTGTTACCTCTTATATTTAATTTTTCCAAGTCAGTTAAATGCCAACATAAATACTTAATGTGAATAGATCACTTTGGAAAAGAGAGTTGTTATGCGAGTGCTACATACTGCTATCTTGGCTCAGGTCTAAGGTGAGCTGGTTGGATATTTGTTTCTTTCCAGAAATGCGTCTTCAGTCTGCTTTAAATTCCTGGACTCTGCCTTCCCCTGGCCGGGTCTCTGCTGGATGGCTGTGCTGAGTGTAGGGGAGGACAGAAGCCATGAAGTCTTCTTTAAGAGGGGCCCAAACCATGTTACAGCGTGGACCCTAAGACAGTTTGGGGAGGAGAAACCAGCTCCCTTGAGCCCCGGCAAATCTGACTGGCTGAAGGATAGCTCTCTGCCTCCTACTACTGCCTCCCCAGGTACAGCTTCACGTAGCTGCCCCTGAAGCAGCGCACCGTATCCTTGGAAAGAGAGCAACCGAGACCAACGTGCCCAACGAGCGCAGCGTGGGAAGTAGGCTGTAGGGAGTTATTCTCTTTGCACATTCAGTCACTTCAGTTCAAATCCAACAAGGAAGAGACCAGTTCTCTGATCTGATGGTAGAACGCTGTACTAATTAAAACAAACTAAAATTCCCAAGACTTTAAATGCTTGAAGGCGTTGCTGACACCAAAACAAATAACCAAGCTTTAAACATAAACCTGGTCTATCTGGCGGCATTGGCAGAATAGCTGTTGGCATAACATACCTTTTTTTTAAAAAAAAAAAAAAAAAAAAAGCCACCACCTCCTTTTCCTCACTGATATTGCAACCTTTCTCAAAACTTACCTTGATCTCCAGGCTTTTCTCTGAAGTACGTGGACGTACAACAAGGAAGGGGTGGGAAACGCCATCTCTAGGCACGTGCTGCATCTGCTCTGGGGGGCTGTGCTTGCACAGCAGGTTAAAAACTTGAGTGTAGACAAATTTTGTCCTGGTGCGTAGTGAGCATCGCTA
Organism: Himantopus leucocephalus; assembly: GCA_003993805.1. Taxonomy (NCBI): domain Eukaryota; kingdom Metazoa; phylum Chordata; class Aves; order Charadriiformes; family Recurvirostridae; genus Himantopus; species Himantopus leucocephalus. The sequence goes on along the minus strand of RSEF01000026.1, from coordinate 3,196,068 downwards.
ATAAACTTGGACTCAACCTGCTGCTAGTGACAGCACATTCCTCATTGGAATATATCTGAAGTTGCACTGATGGAAAAAAAGAAAGAGAAAAGGGAAAGCCAGTTGAAACAAATTACTTCTGTTATTGGGAATCTTCTCCATCTGACTGAGGAGCAGACTTGATGTCAGACCCCTGCAGCCCTACCCTTTTGCTACAGCTGAATGAGAGAGAAGCTGCTCTCTTTCTTTGTAACTGGGGGTCATGTGGTGGAAAAGCTGAGAAATGCTGCATAGAAGTCAGGAAAAGGAGAAAGAACCTCAAGGAGACTTGTCCTCATGAGGCTGACTCAGATGCTGTCTGAATCATGTGCACCTCTCGGCATGTGTCTTGTCTCTATACACAGCTGGAACGCTTCTAAGATGCTCCTTCTGAATTTTACTGGGAAGTGGCCGTGGCCTGTCAGCTGATGACTTTTGAGCTGCCCTGCTGTAGAGAAGGGACGGTAATGAGCAGTCCGGTGTTAATTCTGGTGGCAAGGTTATCTGATCTTTTCCAGCTCTCATGTTTAGGCTTCTGCAAGAGAAAAACTCCCCTATAAAAAGGGCAAGTGACAGCTAAATCCACTCCAGAAAAGGTTTCTCTGGTCCTTAAAAAAAATGGAATGGGGGGGGGGTAATAAATTGACGTCTGTATTTGATCCCATTCTGACAGTGCTCATTACATCAAATTTGAGCACTCACTCTACCATATGGAAAAAGGGGGGACTCAGTCTAGGACCACTGCTGGGGAAAGTCTCCAATGATGTTTGTGTGTCTTGACCTCAGGCAATTCTCCCATTCTTCCTTTGTTAAACAAGTGATTTGTTGAATGCCAGTGACCCCTTAGTAAGTCTCCTGAGCTGCTGGGGCTGCGAGTGACACAGAATTGTCACTAATAGTATCTGGTAGGGTTCATTATGGAACAATTTTTAACATTTGGGTCAAAGCCATCCCTAGGATTCAAGATAGTGAGGCTGATGAGGCGGTGAATTAATCACAAAGTTATCAATGCGCACTCGCTATTAATATTTTTTATTTTGTTTGGGAATAGCAGAAGCGAAGGAGCTAATGCCGTGGCTGGTTCTAGAATAGCTCCTTCCTGGCTCCGGGTGCTGCAAATAGCAATAAAAATCCTAGAGAAGTGTGACACAGAAAGAAAAATAGCTTTTAGAGAGACACAAAAACCAGGGGTGATGGTAAGCAACTGAGAGCGCCATGTTTGCCCTCTTCTCTTGTGGTGAGGTTGGAATGGAAAACTTCTTATTCTTTTGAGGATTTTTTTTTTTTTTTTTTTAATTAGTGAAATAGAATCAAGGTTCTCCCAGTCCTACAGGATCACTTTCATGTTTCTTTGCAGACAAGTGTATGGCCTCATTCTTCTCTCTCTCTAGTCTGAGTTCCTCTAAGTATAAGTTCACCATCCAGCAAAGATGCAGCTTATCGAACAGCTGCTTCCAAGCAGCGCTTTGGAAAGGAGCGTCGCTTGGGTGTCTTTCTTCTGCAATCACTTCCTGTCAGTACAGTACAAGTAGTTCAGAATAAACATGCTGGGAAGTATTTGCACTGTGCACTATAAACAGGGTGCAGTTGTTTACCTGAAGTAAATATCTGCCTGTCAATTGTACAATAAAATAGTCAAGGAAGGGAAATTTTAAAGTTTCATAGATAATTATTCTTGATCAACTGGTTTGACAAGAAATTTCTTTTTCAGCAAATAGGGCTAGTGTAGTTTCTGTAAATATTTTCTAGTTATTTTCTGTTTCAGGTTTCCTGCTTCATCTAATAATGATGAATCATGGCAGTTTATTACTGCTCTTAACAGCTGAGCTGCTGGAGCAAATACCCCTGGAAATCTCTTCATCCTGGCAGTATCCACCACAACGCATAGTTCTTCACCTCATGGATGGAGTTTGGTCTCAGTTTAGGCTGTAAAATCTGTACTTAGACGTGATTTCCTGCAGCTCCTTCAGGCTGGGAGCTGGGTTCAGCGCGGCAGACTGAAAACTGCTGAATGGGGCTGTGACTGTTGGGGTTTGCGTCGGCGCGTGGTGTGCTGCATACGGCACACGTGGATGTCCACGTGGCTGCGGCGGTAACAAACAGGATCTTGCAAAGCAGTTTGCAGTGATGAGAAGCGTGAGTGCCCTCTGAACGTGGCGTGTTGCGTTTAGGCTACCCTGGCTAGAAGATGCCCGTTCCTCTACCCGAGAGGCAATTCTTCCTCTCAGCCTATATGCCACGCGCTGCGCCTGGAGCTTTTACAAGGCTACAGGAGGCTGGAAATCAGAGGTCTGAGGGCTTTCCCTTTAGAGACTGATGATGGTTCGGACCACATCAAGGGCTTTGCTTTAGGGTGGACTTTCATTCAGAATGAGTTTCTCCCCCTGCAGACTGCTGCCCTCCTCCCTCACTGGCTGAGATCGCTTGCCTGGAAGGTCTCCTGCTGCCTCGCTGGGTGACAGACGAGCAGTGTCTGACAGCGTGAGCACTCACTCCCACCCCAGACCCCCAATACCCCGTTTCCAGCAATGATTCCTGTCGGTAGAGCCCACTGTGCATCCTGCAGTGGGAGATGACGTGCCGCATGGGAGACCCAGCGGTCCAATACAAACTCTGTATTGGGACCACATCCCAAACTGCTCTTGGGCTTGCATTAACTTGCCCTCTACTTGTTTGCTTTAATCCCATCTGTCATGCTCGGATGTCAAGATCTAGGCCTTGGGATCACCTTTTTGTTTTCTGTTAGGACACCTGCAGGAGCGTGCAAGCCTGTGATGGAACCAAAGAATTACTCTGGAAGAATTGACTCCAAGTTCTGGACAAAACTCCCCGGCAAAGCTGAGAACTGTCATGCAAGCAGCGTGATGCAGAACTTAAGGACATCGGCTGGAGGAGTTGTGGCTGTGTGAGAGAAGCAGGGATGGGAAGAAAAAAAAATTGAGTGGGGCAGAAAAGCCAAGGGCAGCGTGAGAATGGGTCTTGGGACACCTCCAGTGTGAGGCGAGGGCTGTGGCATTAGGTACTGCCTGGAGAAAGGCTTTGGATTTATAATCAAAGAAGGTCCTTGTCATTGTTTACGCCCTGCTTTGTTCAAGGAACTGGAACTTCTTACGTCCCTTTGCAAATAAGTAGAATTTCATTAAAGAACTGAGATGGCCCCCAACTGGAACAAACAGCAAGACCTGCTTTTTCATCTAGTTGTCCTTGTTCAAGAGGGACTTGTATTAGTAAGTTATTGTTCAGCCAAGGTCATCGGCCTCTTGCATACCAGGGCCCCTGGTTCCGTCTGTTACCTACCTAATGTCCCCGGGTCCCGTGGCCAGCGCTCCTCGCTGACGCTGTCCTGGGAAATCGACTGGATGGCTCATGGGGTGCATCATTTGCAAGTGGTTGAGCAAATGTGTTGCGGGGAACGGCTTGGAGCCTGAATGGGAGCTGACAGTTTCCTTGGCACCCGAACCAGAAAGAAATCCACTGCTTTGTCTCTGGCTTAGCAGAACTAAAGGGGGGCAAGGCAGAGCGTAGCTTGAAGTTGCAGGTACCAAACGTGCGGGGTGGGAACGAGCTCAATCCACAGGCAGCTTTCTCTAACCAGATTTGAATCAAAAGAGGCTATTTCACAAGGAAGACCCTCAAATCTTATCCTGTGAGCTGGAAATCGTAAACCTGACACCAGAGCTGTCCGCTTTGCCCCATGGCGATGTGGCTCGGGGCTGCAGTGAAATAAAATTTACCCCCTTGGGGTAAGAGCGGGAAGGAAGCGGGCAGGGTGCGAACAATTAATGAATGCTCTGGTGGGGAAAGCTTGAGCTACCTCAGAGGACGGTGGGACCCTTCCTGAGCTGGCATCTACGGGGCTGTTGCGGAAGGCTCTGGCCAGGCAGTCCTTCCCTGCCTCGTTCGTCGGGCTGAGATGGGTGAGGAGCGATGTGTTAGGGGGGGAGAGGCAGGGTGGGATCAGGGGTGCGCTGTAGGCTGCAGAATAAGGTGGTGCAAAGTGGTCCTTATCTTTACAGTGGCCTTCCGACGCGGCGCCTGGCTGTCCTTGGGGCGCGGGGGGTCAAAGAGCTCGCTGGGGCCAGCTGTGGAGGGCAATGCTGAAGTGACTAAAGTCCACAGTAGCCAGAGGTTCAGAGAGCTGGAACCTGCACTCTTGGAGTCCGTGGCTGCTGTCAGGCAGGGGACCGAAACAGAGCTGGGCTTCCTTTTTACACAGGGGAAATTTGGGCTTTACCTGCACACCGCGGGTGACAGCAAAAAAAAAATAAAAAATAGATGCAAAGCAACAGCGGGGGCAGAGGATTCAGCAGAGCTGTTGTTTGGTTCCTCTCTAACATCCCCTCAGTGAAGTTGTTTGGATTTTGTGCTGCTGTTGTGGTCGGCCGTTTCTCCTTGTACANGAAAAAAAAAAAAAAAATAGGTGCAAAGCAACAGCGGGGGAAGAGGATTCAGCAGAGCTGTTGTTTGGTTCCACTCTAACATCCCCTCAGTGAAGTTGTTTGTGCTGCTGTTGTGGTCGGCCGTTTCTCCTTGTACGTTCGTCGCAAGGACATCCCTCCCTGCCAGGATCTGCAGCGTCCTCCTGGCAGGACAAGGCGCAACCACCGCTCGCGTGGCGGGTGGCACCGTTCAAAAACTCTGGCTCCGTCCCGAAAGGCAGGGAAGGCAACGGAGCACGTGATGCTGCGTATGGGGAAAGGAGGTTGGCTGGAAGAGGCAGAGGTTAAGAATGCAGCCCAGGGAACAGCGGGGGGAATGCTAAAATGTTTGTCCTGCGCTCTGTAAATACAGCAGATACGCCCGGGTTTCCAACCCGGTTTAGCAACACTCGTATACACACAGTTTCATGGACAGCTTCTTTCTTTCCGCGTCGCCTGCAGGGACAGTAACGCTGATGCTAAGCGGCAAACAGTGGGAGCTGTTCCAGTATCAATAAGGATTTTGACGAGGGAGCGAGTTTGTTTGCTTGGCTGCGAAGGCCTTGGAATCCAGCAAGTGGTACACGGTGACCCCATCTCCCTACCAAACAAGCAAATCTCTCTAACCGAACACAGCCCTTCCAATATGAGACAGCCTTTGTAGTCTCAAAAATGATGAGACTGTTTAAGTCTTGAGACTCCCAATTGAAAAAAAAAAAAAAAAAA
>RSEF01000026.1:3161095-3190891 GCA_003993805.1 Himantopus leucocephalus | reverse complement strand
AAAAAAAAAAAAAAAAAATTAAAAAATTGCCTTCTGGTTTTGGCAGTTTATGGCCAGTCACGTTTCCAATCTCCTCTACAATCAAAAGCTGTGGAAATACATCTTTTTAAAAAGAAAAAGGAAAAAAAAAAAAACCACAACACCAAAAAACCCACCTCACTGAATCCATGACTCCAAATGCTTTGAGACTAAATATTGTGAAACTTAAGGCAAAACTAGAGGAGCTACAAATTGTGCAAAGCCAGTATAGTGCTGATCCAGTGTCCTTCCTGCAGTCTTGCGCAGAGCAAACCAGCTGCCTGCACCGGTGCTTGGGGATGACGGCACTCAGCAAGGAGATAGTAAACCTGTGGGATGTTGCAGCTTTGGTTTGCTGTCGGATGGGAAGCGGGAACGTGTGCCGTTCTCTTCAGACTTCAGGAGCAGGCACATCTGAGCCTGGCACTACTCCGGCCGGAGGTGATGCCTGTCCCAAGGAGCCCCTACTGCTGTGGAAAATGCAATTTCTGTCGTTTCCCTGCCCCAGATCCTCCCTCCTCAGTTACGCTGACCGTGGCGGTTTGTGCACGCACAAGAGGTGAGCCGGTCGCCCCACTTACATCCCCTGATTTTCCTACAGCTGATGTGCCGGAGGAGCCCTGGCGCCGAGCGGAGCTCACCCTCCCTCCCTGCCCGGCTCCTCTCGCCGTGGTTCGAGGCGATACCCCCGCTCTTCTGGGCACCCACCCACCACGTCTCGGGTCTCGTGAGGGAGTTGAAATGCTCGTTTTTGGCACCCCGCATTCTGAACGTTTTAGCCTGGTGGCTTCTCCTGAAATGGTAGAGACAAAAATACATTTCCTGTTTAGAAAAAGAGTGAAGATAAGCCCTAAAGTGCAGCCGCCTGCTCTGGCTACCTCGAGTATAAACAGCCTGCGCAGCCGGGCGCTGCTTTTGTTTGTTCTAGTGGCTTTTTCTCTTTAAAGGTGCATTAGACACAATTATGCGAAGTCCATCTTCTGGCAACGTCACTCCCAACTGGCACGAGAGGTCTGGGGCTGGTGGCTTGACAGGAAGGATCCTTCTAAAAGCCCTGAGTGTCCAGCACGAATTCCCACCTTTTCTTCTTGAGGCAACAGCCGTAAGCACCCCCGAAGTACGTTTCTGCTTTGCATTTCTGTAAGGCTTTTCCACCTTGGTATCGGAGTGCTGTGTAAATAGTCACTCCTAACCTCCCCGGGTGCGGTGCTGCGGACGGGTTTATTCTCTGGGCTCACGGAGAGAGAAGGGTTTGCGTTGTGAGTCAGCAGTCAGGCTGCAAGCAAGTTCAGGACTCGCATTTTTTGTAATTGAGCACTAAATGGGCTTAGAGCTACCTTTGGCCGGTCTGGGGCTGTTGTAGCTTCCAGAGTAATTTAGAGCATCCATGAAATCGCTCTATGCGGCAAGATTAAGACCTGCAGAGGCGATGAGGATTGTGCGTTCCCTCTGTGTAGCTGTAGCAGAAGGGTCTGAGCTGTCGCAGCGCACCCCGTGCCCAGGGTAAAGCTGGGATGGTCTCCTGCTCTCTGGCTCCTCGTTTTATTTGCCACGTGTGATGGTGCCTAACCCCCGTCAATATTCTGGCCACTTGGCTAGAGCTGCACTTGGCCGGGAACACATGAGACTTAGATAAAAGCAGGACAAATCTATGCTGTGATCTAATCAGGCACGAGCAGCTGAGAGGGCAGTTGACTGTATTTCCCCCTTTTGATAAATTAATCTGGTTTGCAGATTCCCATGATGACTCAATCCTGCAATATTCTGAACCTTCTAGTTATGCTTCAGCAAAAGGTTTAGGTCCTTTTATAAGCCCAGGACTGGATCTACTGAAAGCATTAGCATAAAAAATGTCAGGCTCTTACTGCCGTGTTTAGGTACCCAAGTGTATGGTCTAAATTTTGAGAGTTGCTGACCCCACAGAAGATCCCACCGGGCCGCGGCCAAAGCGCATCTGGGAACTGGGTGTGGGATGCGCGGTAGCTGCCAGTATGGAGCCCCGCGGCAGGAAAATGTATAACGTGCTCTGAAACCCTTGGTTGGTTGGTGGATGAGTTACAGGAACACAGAAGGCGGCTCAGGAAAGGTCTAGTCTTCCCACACTCCGCTCGTGCTCAGTTGTGCCGAGTTGTTGTCTGGTAGATGTGAGATCTGGGAAGAAGGAGGACCTGAGGAGGGAGGAGTGGAAGCTCCACCAGTGCGGGGCTGTATTTTGCTCCCCGTGGTGACATGTGCCACCGACAGTAACATTTATGAAACGACCGTGGAAGGCCTCAGCTGTGGCCCTGCAGGCAAGCAGCGGTGCTTCGGAAATTGGCACTCAGACACGGTGTAGGTGCGAGAGGTGGTGAGAGGGAGCGCGGGGGAAAAGCCGCCCCTGGAGCTGCCCCAGTTTCCCTGGGGACCGGGAAACTCAAATCTGTGCTTGCTCACAGCTATGCAAGTGCTGTCCCCGACGGGCTGCTACCTCCGTCTCTCTCACGTATGTCTCTGGCTGTAACTTCCAGTGCTTATTCCTCCAGAGGGGAGTCATTTTTGTTCGTTTTTTGTTTTCTTCTTTATCTACGCAGGACTAGTACCTTGCTGCCAGCTTAGAAAAAAGCACGGCCTCGTCCCAAAGAATTCAACTGTCATGAGCAGGAGGCAGTAAATCAAAGCAGTGGCGCTGTGGAGAGGAAGGGGAAAAAGTTGTGCAAAGAAAAAACAGGTGGAAGAGCTCAGGGTTCCCTCCTTGTACCGGGAACCAGTACAAGACAGGGCAGTGGAGCCCAGAGCTGGTCCCGTAGAGCAGAAGCCAGGTGAGATGAAGGTGCGCTTTAAGCTAAGCGTGAAAGTTCCTTGCTGAGGAGGGAGGAACTAGGAGCTGTGTTTAACTGCAGCTACAACCCACGAGTGCTCTCCACGGAGGGGGCAGAGTGTCTGGCTGGAATTTGAAAATATTATTGCAGTAAAGATACAGTTACACCGACTGGAGCCTTTATCAACAAGTTGCCAAGTGCTTGTCAGACTGCATAAATATTGTTATCACTGCTTTATTAAAGGAAAAATGAGATGAGAGATGGGAAGGCCGGAATATTTGAGTAGCACCTAACTTTCATAGTGCCTCAACTGAAGGGAAGTTTTCCAGGCCTGCTGGTGATGTGCGCTAGGAACTGAAGTGAAGCGTGAATGAACTAGTATGTGCTGTAGCAGAATATCCGTTGTCCTGATCTGATCTGCTGTGACTCAGAATCTCATCTGCCATAGTTAAACCCACTTTCTGTCTGTTAAACCTAGAAAACGCCATCTGCCCGTTAGCAACACCTCTGGTCTGGACCACCAGTTCGGAGAGGCGCGAGCCCTGTCCGTCTCCAGGAGGTATTGGCTCTTTTCCGCTGGTACGGACCTGTAAATGCCGATCTGTCTCACACCTTTTGAGAGTAACAAGCAAGACTCTCTGTGACCTGCCCTGTCCCCTGTTGTCAGTAGAGATGATGCGTGGAGCTGCTGTTTCGCTCCCCGACTCACAAAGCTCCGCAGAACTCCCAGTCTGCTGAATCCCTGCCAGCGCACTGCGGCCTCCAGTGGAACGGGCAGAGCCTCCTCTTAGTGACGGTCCAGAAGCATCCGCCACCACAGCCTGTAATTTCTGTTTTTAAAACTGGCTGCTTGTGCCTGAACCAAGATCACACGGTGAGTCAGAGCGAGAGCTGGGAATAGCAGATAGGGAGCTGGAGTTCTCGGTGCTGGTCTGAGCACTCAGCCCCACGATGCTCTCGGGCTCGGAGTGGGCACAGCATAGGGAATGCACCTAGTGCGAGTCACACGCTCCAGTGCAAAAGGGGGGGNGGGGGGGGGGGGGAAAAGGCAGCACTAATAGCTATTTAATTGCTTGTGAACTTTCCTGACTAGAAAACAGGGGCAGTTCTCCCCACCCATATTCAGACTCTGGCACTTTACCAACTTAAGTCATAGCCTAGCTCTTCAGCGGTTTTTGTTGGGTTTATTGTTTCTCTCTCTCTCTCTCTCTCTCTCTTTTTGTTTTAGTGAGTTCCTCGCTGCATCTGGAGTGCCAAAAAACTTTTTGCAGGAAACAGCAGTGTCATTTCTCCTTGTCAGCCACCCCAGTGAGTGAGTTCTCATCAGTTCAAGTGACAACAAATGCAGGTGCTTCTCTGCTTTTTCCACGTAGGGTGAGTCCTTTCGGCAAACTTTGGGAGGGAACAGCTGCTCACAGTGAAAACAAGACTATCCTGCTGATCCAAGCTGAAATGTGACATGGAAATGGGATTTTTGACCTTGAGAGGTACAAAGTTGCTCAAAGGAGGGACTCTGTGAAGGTTAAAAATAACTAGATCTTTATAACGCTTCTGCAACTTGTAGAGCTGGATGAATACACTGCAAAACAGAGGGCCAAACCTTTAAATAGTACAAACCAGCACAAGTCTTTCGATGACCAATCAGCTGAAGAACTGGCCCAGGCATTTGCAAACATTAATTTAAGAACAGCTGTTTTTGTCAACTGCATTCTTGTCTCATTTTTCCGATCCTCTTCTCCATGAGTGTTCACACACACACACAAAAAAGATATTTGTTGATGCAGATGTTTAAGGAAGGCTGCTTTTTCTAAGGGTTCTCATCTCGAGGGCTCTATGTATGAATAAGAGCATTCATTTTTGCTCAACTCATGGTTCTGTTCAGCTACAGTCGGACAAGTTAGATGCCGATATAATGTCTAGATCTCTCTGTATAAGCATATATATTGTCTGTCTCTCCCTCACGCACGCACACACACGCCATGTGATTTTTTTAAGCAGTCATCTACCATGAATAATGTCCAGGGGCCAGGTCACAAGCTTCCCATAGCATGGAATCCATTTGCATACAATCCAAGCAATTACAAGTAATGAATAGATTAGTAAAACCAAACAAAACAAGAAACTATTCATGCTGTGGGTAATTCCCGAGCAGAAAGATGGGGGGGGAGAAAGAAAACAGGGCTTTTTTTTTTTTTAAAAAAAATAAAAAAAGCGAGTTATTGGCGTTGAGTGACCCTCTGCCCGCCCGACCCCCGCGGGTGATGGCAGCGGGGCGGGCTCCGCGCACGGCAGCGCCCGGCGGAGCGGCACCGGGCGGGCGGGGGGCTGCTCCCCCCGACGGGGGGGACACGGGACCGGGACGGGGGGCGGGTGGGAGCGGCGGCGGAGCCCCCCCCGTTCCGCCCCGCTCCGCCCGCGGCGGCGCATGCTCCCTGCCGGGCCCCAACCTGCCCATTTAAACGGCGGCGGAGGCGCGGGCGGCGCAGCGGGGCCGGGCGGGGGGCCGAGCCCCGGGCGGTGGGGTGAGCCCCGGGCACCGCCGAGGTAGGGCTGGGGACGAGGGACCGGGGGGGGGACGGACGGACGGACGGACGCGAAGCGGCGGTGCCGAGGCGCAGCGGGCGGGGATGCGGCTGCCGGAGTTGGTAGCGGGGATGCGGTTCCCCCTCTGGCGGCCCGGGGGGTGGCGGGGGGCTCGGGGGGGGGCGGTCAGAGCGGCACTGGTGCTCGCAGCCGAGAAAGGAGCGGTGTCGCGCCGGGTGCCGGGCGGGGACGGTCGCTCTGCCGGGACCGGGCAGCTGCAGACTCATCTCTGGTCCTGCGGGTGATGCTCCTGGCGATGTGTGCGGGGGGGGACACACGCACAAACCCACTCCCCCATCAGGGAGAGAGCGGGAGCGGCGGCAGGGAGGGCTGCGGAGCACCTTCTCCGGCCTCCCTGAGCCCTCCTGCTGCGGGGATGTGGCACGGGGGGTTTCCGTACTTGTCATTGTTAGAGACATGTGCTGTGAGCAAGTGCGTTTCAAAGATTGTTGAACAGGAAAAGAGTTTGGGAAGCGTGAGGTGACCGTGAACTTCCAGAAATCCTGAAGACTCGTGGGGGACAGGTCAGTGAGTCCTTCGAATCCGGGGAAGGCAGCACTTGACCAAAGGAAGTTTTCGTTGCTCCTGATCGTAGGCGCTGCTTAGGTTCGCTGCCAGGTTAACCTGTCTCTCCCCTTCAGCGGGAGCGGGAGGAGGCTGTCGTCTTCAAAGTGGTACCTAAATGTCATAGTGTGGATATTCCATTGATTGCAGACTTTGGCAGGACTGGAGACTGTGGTGATAAAATGCCTTAGTTGTTTATGGTAAACATAAACTAAAAGACTAATTTGTCTTCCCTGTGGGTGACAGCTTTAGGAGGAAGAGAAAAGCACTAGAATAAACTAATACTTTTACACTGGTGAGGCCAGACTTGGCAAGACGCTTGATTTTCATGCTTATGTTTAAAAAGAAAAGAAAAAAATGGAAGGGAAATGCATCAGGAACAGTTTTTCTGGTCGTCATCTAGAGACAGAGAAAGTGGCCAGGCTCAAACCATATCCCGTTCTGGCACTGCTCTGGTTCTGGACGTGGGTTCAAGAGAGCAGAGTTTGTACATGTAACATGAGAGTAACTAGAAATTTATAGAAATAGAACATGAGTAAGAACTTCAAAGGTACCCAAATGACTTGGGCATTGAAGTCATGCAGGCACTCCTGAAAAACGTGTACCAGCCTTTAAATGTTTTCTATTATTCACCCTACCTGCAATTTTCTTTCTTCTTTTTTTTTTTTCAAAAAAAAAAAAAGAAAAAAGTGTGATGCTACCTGGACTTTCTTGCATCATCCGTAGCTGCTACCCTTCCACTGGGTGGGGAGTGGCTGTGGTGGCGGAGCCAGGAATGCCAGATTCCCAGCCCTGTGCTTGGATTCCAGGCAGTGCCTTAAACTCTGGAACTTATTACCACAAAACATCGTGGAAGCCAAGAGTGCTTGGCTTATGGGATTTGAAAAAAGGATTAGAAATTTGATATGGATAACAAGAATCTCCAGAATTAATAGCAAATTAAATGAGAGCTTTACAAGGGATATAAATCCCTGTGTTTCAGGGCATAAACCAATCTTAGGATTTAGTAGGAAACTTCTCCTTGTAGGGAGATTTTTCTTGCGCTGTCTGCTGGTGGGTCTATTCCCCTACAGCTTGTTGCGTGCGTAGCCTGTGCGGTGTCGTCTGAGAGAGTGTGTTGTCTTCCTGAAGAGGTACCAATTAAACCTCAAGGTGTTTCCCACCATCGAGCTGTGGCTGGAAGGCCCAAGCCACACGGCTTTGTCTGGGAGCTGCCTAGAGGTAACGGTAACGTTATCTGTGAACAAAGCAGCAGTCTTGCTGACTCTAAGATTATCATCGCTGTAATATAATAGAGTAATAGTAGGTACTGCAGCGTACTCTGGACAAACTCCACCAGCAGCATCGTTTTGAAGGTGCACGGTTCATTTTTGTCGGCAGTGGGGTATGCTATATCCACGCTGTGAGAAGCTGCAATCGCTGGACTGATCGCTGAGTTAGAAAATACAGCCTTTGTTCTGCTTTATCTTTGCCAGAGTCCCTAGCAAATGTGGACGTCTAGCATAAACGCTTTTCCCCAAACTGTTTATTTCACTGGAGCACTCAAGTGGCAGTGTTTGGGGCGGGGGGGTGGGTGGTGCTCTTTTTTCCCCGAGTTCCACATCTCTGCTCTTTGACTAATGCCTCTGTATGGGGTTCAGGGTGATGACTCTTGTGCCTGATGGCGTTGTGAGTGCGCGCTCTTAAAAATAATAAAAGAAATAACCCTAGCTGCCCAGTTTTGTAATGAAACTGCTAGCAGAAGCTTTGTTCAGAGTATGGACCAAAAAAGCTGGTCCTAAAAGCATCGAATCCACTGTATGATGAAGTGACAGGGCAAAAACTGCTCTTCCAACATAACGGCGTGGGTCTCCTTGCGTGGCTCCTTGCAAAGCCTCTTTGGAAACGTTAGCCTGTCTGCAGACTGCCTGCATCGCTCTGAAAATCTTACCCCAGAGCCTTTTGTGTTGGATCCACAAGAAGCTCTGAGGGTTTGCAAATTACTTCTGAGGAATGTACAAAAGCAAAGGAAGACAAACATCAATGCTCTGTAACAGTAGTCTTTATACGGGATATTTCTAACCTACTAGATGATATTAGTCTCTCAATCTCTGGCTTCCATAGTTTCGCACTGACAAAAACCAGTGTGAAAAGTTCTGTGTGGCAGTTTCTTGACTGCTCCCTTTCTAAGGAATACTGCAGATGTGGCAGAGAACTTCAGAGTGCTGCTGGGTTTGTGTATTCTGCCCTGGACATGACTAGCGGTTGGTTTGATTCACGCTGCCTGTTAGGCTGTCGGGTCCGGTACCAGGCTAGACCAGTGCTAGGAGCTTGCTGAAATGAGAAAAATCGCATAGCAGACATTGCAGTGTAATTTGCTGATGGTCTCTCTTTTTCTCGATGGCTGTATGTTCTCGGGCTATTTAAGCATATTTCATACACAGCAAATAGCGCTGATGCGCTCCTCTGACTTCAGTCTCTTCAGAGGTTTATACCACTTGTGTCACAGTGGGATTGTAGAGCTTTACAGACGAGCTGTGTGTGAGTAACATCTGTTTGTGTTTATCCTCCACCTTTCTCTATGCTGGAGCAGTTCATCCAAGGAGTGTCTTGTTTTGGTAGTTGACTGTTTTGAGTTTTCTTTAATGTGTGTGTTGCTATCTCCTTATCTTGGCTAAGGCAACATCAAAGCAAAACACTTGACCCATTGGGTGAAAGTTGTGCAGGTTTGTGATGGATTCAAGGCTACGAGGGAGCAGAAGGAAANCGCCCGGTAGGGGTGAGCAGGCAATAATAGTTGTGAAGACAGTATGGAGAGGGGTACGCGGGAACCGAGAAGAGTTGTGTCTGGCAAATCTCCTCCGTTCACTTCTGCTATTGCAAATAGTTCCATCATATGATCGTGCCTTGTGGCTTCTGCAGGAGGTGGGGGTCAGCAGTCAGCGTATGTCAGCTACATTTAACTGAAACTAACCCTAGAGAGCCAACCTGTGGAGTCTTGTGATCCTTCAGCCGCGCAGTTAAACTCATGATCGAGGTTGTGCTATGAGTGGAGCACGGGAGTCAGGAGAAGCTTGTGAGCAGCTCTCAACTATTTTCAGTGTTGACTTGATTTCTGAATGTTTAATATCAGACTGTCCATGTGAAGACAGGAACCCTAGGGCTCAGCTAAGAAGGGGGACGGAGACCCTCACGGAGGAATCCTTGCTTTTAAAAAACGGGGAAGCTTTAAAGCCGCCTCTGCAAGGTAGTCAAGCAATAGATGTGCTAATAGAAGACTGCCTGTAAGTGTGGATCTGCATAACATAAAGGAAATCTTGCACTCACCACAAAGAAACGAATAAGAAGATAGTAAACCAAAGGGTTATTTCTGCAGTTCTGTGTCCTGATGCTCGTATGGTTCAGTTATCTGAGACTGACAATATGTTGAATCCATGTATCCCTTGAAACCTGTTCGGTTTCTCGTGCTGCTGTGAGAATCTGAGTCTGATCTTGTGTTACAGCGCTGCAGAATTGCTGATGTGTCTACCAACTAAGCGATCGAGTTGCTTGTTCAGAAAACATAACTAAGTGGAACTATAAAGTCACCATTTTATTATTATTATTTGTATGCATGCTGTTCCTTGGAGGTCCTCAAATTTGTGCCCTTCCTCCTTGTTTTCATATCTTAAAATGTCAGTTCCTCGTGCAGTTCAAAAATATTTGTTTAACATTTTGCCAGGCTGCAGAAGAGGAGAAACAGACCCCCGTGAATATTGTCTGGCAAAATAAGAAATGTGATGTAGGAATGTGGTCCGAATGGCTTCTTTGTCTCAGTGCTGGAGGGTGGCTGGAACACACACGGCAGTAAGCAGGTGCTTGATTTGCAGCTCGGAACCATTCTTTTTTCTCCGTGGTACTGTACCTGCACTCGAAGACACTGGGGCTAGTCTGGATCTGAAGGGCCTGGCCCTGCCTGGCATCCAGGGAAACCTTGTTTGAGTGCCACATGAAATCAGCGCTCTCAGTTTCAGAAAGAACCGACTTCTGGTGACTCGCAGATGAATTCTCGTAATTGCCAGGTTTTGAATACTCAGAAGGTGTAAAGATGGCCTCTGGCAAAATAATGAGGTTTATTTGAAAAAAGAAACTTAAAACAATGATGGGCACCGGGTTTGCTTTGTGAGGTCTAAGGTTTTGCTCTTCAGTCAAGGGAGCACGGGTTTTTCCACCTTCATTTGGTTGGAAGCTGAAGTTCTCCATTGGTGGTTTGTTTCCAGGAGTTAGGACTTCAAGAAAAATGCAAATGTAATGAGTGCAGTGACTCAAATCCGTGCAAGTTGTCAGCACTCAAAAGACATTAATGTTCTTGCAGAGCAGACTGGAGCCAACTTCAGGAATGAAGTTGTGGCTAACATCTAAATCTTGCTTTAGATTTATGGGTTAAGACTTTCAGTGAACCGGTGCACGCAATAAAATCTGTGGATCGCACTTTTGTTACCAAACATGAGGGGTGATTCCTGCTGGGATCTGACTTCTTACATCAAAGAAACCGAGGTGGTGATCAAACCTCAAACCTAACGCCGTTCTGCCGTCTCCTCCCAATTGCCTTCTTCTCATTTAGGAGCAACGGGCAGAGGTGGCGCTGCGCTTGGATTCCACGTGGATGTAGGTGTGCTCGCTCCGTTCTCTCTGCGTGTCCTCTCTGCGCAGACACCAAAAACCTCTGCGTTACTCTGGAACCTGTGCGCGAGTTCCCTGCTGGTGATGTTACGCTTTTCCCACCAGCGATGCTCTGTCCGGGAATGTGGGGCTGTACTCTGCCTCTGGAGAAGCATCTGCCGCCGACCCCGGGGTGTCGTGCTGCTCCCTTTCCCCTCTGCCCGGGGCTGTGATGCCACTTGTGTTGTGAGAGGGTACCCAAAGCGTTTCGGTGATCTACCAGACCTGAGCTGATGCTGCTGTTGCCGAGTGTCCTCTGTTAGCGCTCTCCCTGCCCGTGCGGTGTACTGGTTACCGCTGTGCTGCCTTGGTCCGGACTCTGGGAAAAACCAAAACGCTGCCTTTGCTTAGAGCTGTGCAAACAGAATAAAGGATTGTTCTGGTTGCAGAGAGAGCTTCCTTGTAGGTGGGTGGCGAGAGGCAGTTCATAAATACAAAGAGATGGAGCACAAAGGAACAACGAGATGACAGTGGCTTTCCGAGGCAGCAGGCTGCGCGTACCAGGTACCGGCGCTTGGCGTGACAGGGGAGGGCTTTGTGCGGGCACTGTTGCTGTTGGACTCCAGAGGTGCGTTTGGGAATGTTTATGACAAACGGCTCCTGTGTGCGAGGGGCGGTGGGAGCAGCTGGAGCAATGCTGGAACAAAAGGCTGCTGTGCTACAGCCAAGGCCGACTGAGCAATTAATGGGCCTGGAAGGGTGGCTTTTCACGAGAATTGACTAAAGCTAGGTGTAGGAGAGTGGCTCAATGTAGTCCGGAGAGGGGTCTGACCATGCATATAAAAAGGAAAGCCAAGGAATTACACAGAGGGTAACTGGAGAGAGGGAAGGAAGGAAGGAAGGACGCTTCCCGGCTATTAAATCTCTTAGCCCATGGATATTGTTTCTGGGGGAAATTCTTGCGACCTCAGTGCTCGAGATCCATCCATCCATCCAGACTGGACAAATCACTGGAGAATGTGCTGTTGGGAGCAGTCCTGCAGCAGCCCCGGGGAAGATGATTCAACGGGACCTCTTTCATCTTTGATTTCTGCGAACACAGTCTGCGTTTGTGCTGCCCCCAGATACTCCCATTCATCACTGTCTGCGGCCAACACTTGATAGCGGCGTACAAGCCTTTTGGGCAAGGGCAGGGAATGCTAGCTGTCCCCGCGGCTCACAGCAGACTGCGGCTGAGGCTCGTTAGCACACGCTGATGCACAGCCAGAACGGCCGGGGACGGTGCTGGTGGTACGCCCTTTCCCGGCTCTGGCCGGGCAAAGCCAGCACCGCGCCTGCCCGAGGTGCCCTGGCGCTTCGCCCAAGGCAGCCCAGAGCGTGCTGCGGGAATATCAGAGGTCTTTCTGCTTCATTTGTGGCTCACTGAACTTTACTCCACTAAATATGGGCAAGAAGAGAGCCCGGCGTGGAAAGAAAATCCTGCCGCTACTCGGAGTCTGAAATGCACAAACTTTCGTTTATCCTCTGGCATCGCAG
This sequence comes from Himantopus leucocephalus, assembly GCA_003993805.1. Classification (NCBI taxonomy): domain Eukaryota; kingdom Metazoa; phylum Chordata; class Aves; order Charadriiformes; family Recurvirostridae; genus Himantopus; species Himantopus leucocephalus. The sequence goes on along the minus strand of RSEF01000026.1, from coordinate 3,178,772 downwards.
CGCGCTTTTTCGGTAAGCGCTAAGTAACTTCAGCGCTCAGACCGCTTTCCTGCCTGTCCCGGTTGATAGATGCAGTCTGTACTCTGTATCGGAGCAAGAAACTAACCATGTGCAGCAAAAAGCCCGCGCGCCCCTGCTCGGAGGGCTCTGCAAAATCCAGGGAGCTTTGAACTTGAACTCCACGCTTAATTACTAAAAAGCTAATAAATTAGGGCTGATATTCTTTCCAGGGCTCAAAATAGAAGTTAGGTTCCTGCTCGTAAGGAGAGACGGGGTGAGGAGTGAGGGGGGTGGTAAAAAAGCCTCGCTCCATTCACCTCCTCTAGGAACGGCGGCTTTGAGCCTTGTCCTTTGAAAAGTGGAAAACTCCCCTTCCAGGTACTCCGTGCTGCCGTGTGCTGCGTGTGTGAACGGGTACAGCTTAATCTTAAATCCCCGCGTGTTCAGCGTCTGTAACACGTTAAACTGATAGTGAGAATGGGGAAAGGAAAAGGCTGCTGAAGTTTCCCATAAAGATCTTCCAGTGAAACTTATCTGTCTTAAAAAATAAAATCTGATTGCTTCTTATCTTTGCAATTACCCAGGCAATTTCAGGCAGAAGTAAAATCATAGAATCTCGTGTTTTCAGACCCGGGCCTCATGACTGGTCTGTCATGATAAGGAAAAGACTCTCTGTGCCCCAGCAGTGATCTGAGGGCTGTTGTTAACACAGAGAAGCCGGTGTGCCGCAGGCAGAAGTCAGAGCTTGTGCGCAGTTTTTGCTACCCCAGGCAGGTAAAACTGCTGTTCTTGTAAGAAGGATCTCAGGACTCTGATATGTGGTCTTCGCCCTTAAAGCACCCCAGAGAAATCCTGTTATTCCCTGCACGCGTGCTCGTCACCCGTCCCTTTGGCAGAGGGTGCTGGCCCGTGGCTGGTGTGACAGAAGGTGCCTTGCTGGCAGTCCGGCGTATCAGCGTAACCTCGGCTCCGCTGGCGCCAAGAGGGTGGATGGGGGACACGGGGGGTGGAGAGGCAGCAAGCAGGGTGGAAATGGTAACCCTGCCAGAGGGGCAGGCGGCGGGGACAGAGATGCCTTATGGCAACTCCCAGTCCAAAGTATTTGGAGAGTTTTGCTTTATTCCCTTCCCCCTTTGAGTGCTACCACGGCGGGTGGCTGCCTGTTCCGCAGCCATTCTTGCGCCGGCTCCGCTACCAGCATTTGCACCGTCTCTTCTGCGAGCGGGGGGGGGTAGAAGGTGGCCGTTCCCAGGAGAGCTGGGGGCTGCTGCCCCGCTCGCTTGCCTCTCGTGCACTCAGGGTCTGATGTGACTGATGGGGGTTCTGTACTCACAGCTGTCTTGGGGCTATTCCTCAAGCTGCAAAGGCTCTTTGTCTCATTCAAAGCCATGACCTCATTTTAGAGACAGAAAACAGAGAGGGAGAAACCCACCAACCTGCCAGCGGAGGTCAAAGGGCTTGCTGAGAGATATGTTAGCATCAAACTTCTCCGGCAGGGACACAAATAACTGGAATTGCAGACCAGAAAATTACCATGAAAAAATGGACTAACTACCATGTGATTACAAAAGAGCCCATTAGTCGTGTGTGTGTCTAGGATTCAAAGTATATCCTTTGAGGAAGAGCACGAGGTCACGCTCCCAAAACTTTAAGCAAAAGGAACTGTATAAGTCTGTGCCTGTTGCTCTCCGAGGACTGCCGCGCCTGGACTTTTAGCTGGTTGCTCTTCTCCCTCTTTCCTCGGCACAGACCTCGGCAAAGGTGACTTCTGGCAAAACGAGGGAAGGTTAGATTTCAGTGTTAGGTGGCAGCGACTCCCGCTGTGGTTAAATTGGGCAGACCCCTCGCTGCTACTTTATAATGAGCCTGCTGGGGTACGCTTTGGGCTGACGAGCACCCTGTCGGCGCTCCTGCCGGGGCTCGGCAGTTTGTCCCTGCAGAGCTCCTGGCCGCCGCTGGCCCGGGATCCATAGCTGACGCTCTGGATTTGCAGCCTCCCGCGACGGTGCCAGCCGTGGCCTTTGCTCTGGCCCCTGGTTTTTGGTAGTGCATCAGAACTGCCCTCTCCACCCCAAGGCTGCCCCTAAGACTCTGCTGGCCCCATGGCTGTCACAGCTTTCCGAATAAAGCCAGAATCATGGCGTAGAAGTCCTCGAGCTGCCTCGGAGGCAGGAGGAGCCAAAGTACGGCGCTGGCCGTACGGAGTCAGACGTCCCGTTAACACAGCATTTGTGCTTCGGTTGGAAACAAGTTTGAATTTCACTTCCCATTTTCCCAGCCCTGTGAACAGGCATTGCAGAGCAGACACAATAAAGCAGACAGGCTTTCTGCCTTGCCATCTCTTCTCTGTAACAGACGGGGAAATCATTCGCCTTCTACTCAGCACTAGTGATTAAAACTCGGAAGTTTTGTGTCACTTTTCAGTGCTAAGGTGACCCATGTAGCGGGATCGCCATGTGTTCTCTGTACGCGGTAACAGCCTTCCACCAGAACTGCTTTGCTCTTCTCTGTGGCAGTTCCAGTTTGCTGTGGTAAGTGCTTTACTATCCGCTTTCCCCGTTTCACTCCAGGTGATCGTATCTCCCTAAGAAGGATTACGGTAATGCAAACCTGTGAAAATCCCACGTGCTTCCTTAGGCAGGGCTGGTGGACAGAGGACTTCATACCTCAAAACAGGGTGAGGACGACCCGCACAAAAGTTCATGTGCAATTGTTTTGTTTAGGTGGCCGCAGTGGAAGCACATACAGACTCGATGTCCGAGCAGACATTCACAGCGTTTTGGTGAGCGTGATCTTTCCTTGGCTTTGCTCTGCCTGTGGGGACACCGGTGAAGATGCCGTGAGCCTTGGACAAGCCTGTTTGTCTGCGTTGGGCGCTCTGCGGGGGTTTGGAAGGACTGTGTAGGTAACATGGGGTGGCCGTGCCGCAGCCGGCGGCCAGGGGCACTGCCGGACCTCAGCCCTGTCCCCGGCGGGAGAGGGTCGGGCGCTCCTCCGCGGCTGCAAAGGATGCTGGCCTCCGGTGGGGACGTGGCCGGGGGTCTGTCCGGGCACAGCAAACACATCCCAGAGCCTCGCTGGGCGGGAGGTGCAGCCCGGCGTTACCGGGGCCGGCTCTGCTGCGGGGTCGCGGGAGCCGGGGGGGGGTCCAAACCACCTGTTGGAGCTCCAGACGTGGGGAGCTGCCGCCCTTTCTAACAGTGTCCGTCTCTTTTTCCTCGCTTCCCGGTATTCCCTTTACAACCAGCCCATTGTGCTGTGGGCTACAGCAGCTGGGTGGAGTGTTTCAGGCTCAAGTGTAATTTCAGTGATTTCAGTGCCTTTANTTTTCTGAAGAGGACAGCAATGCCAACAAGGGATAATTTGATGGATTACTCTGCGGGGCTGAGGGGCTCTCCTTAATCCCCTTTGTGGGGCTGTTTGACTAGACGCGTAGCAGAAGCCCCCAGCCTCGGGCAGAGAAAAGGCGGCTCAGCAGGGTGGGTTTTACACACTGACATATAAATACGGGCCCTGGTCATGTGGTGCCGGATATAATCTGTGCCCGTTACCACGCTGCGGAGAAGGGGGGCACCTGGAGGGGGCTTATTTTTTCCCTTTCCAGTTCAATTTACATTTTTATTCTTCTGCTAAAAATAATAAAAAAAGAAGAGGGGGCGGGGGAGAGGCTGACTCAGACCAAACGTCAGGGTGATGGGCGCACCAAAAATGAGCTCAAGTGAAAAGCAGAACCAGATAGTTTCTCATTTCCTCTCCTGCTCCAAAACGGGGGCTCCTCTCATGAATAAAAGCAAGAACTTGGGTCACGCAGTAGCAAAACAAAGCTGTAGCTGTGATGTAGAGCCAGCCAACCTTGTCTGGAGGTCTTGAGTTGTTTATAGCAGACCTGACGCCGACTCAGGAAAGGGCGACCAGAAGGAGTGAGGCTCTCGAGAGCGGAGGCTGAAAATGCCACTGCTTTGGTTGCGTTGCGTTGTGTTTAGGAGTGCGTGAGGCTTCTGTGTGCTTCATGAAGTTTGGTGATCAGATGCCAGGCCTGAGCAGATAAAACGCTGCGCGATCATCCTGCCGTGTGGCGGACACAAGCAGCCCCATGGCGGTTCCTTCGGCGCAGTCTGAAGGTCCCTCTGCAGCGGAGCTCAGCTCTGGGATATTTTTGGGGCATTCGGTCCTTCGTTGCATCACAGCTGAACTTGGCCCTCCGGTGCGGTCGTCTTCTGCGGCGTCCCTGATGGAAAAGGGGCTGAGCTGCAGACCAGCAAGGCAAAGTTTCAGCCTTTCAGCCTTGGCCCCTGCTTGTCTGCAGAAAGCGCAGTGCCCAGCTCCTCTCCGCACCCCGACTTACCTTGGCCACGCTCCTCCTAGCGTGGACTGCAGCAGGATCTCCCAGGCGGCCCGAAGCCCGTGGCTGCCGCTGGGCTAGCACGGCGATGGTGCCTGCCAAGTGCCGGAGAGTTAATGACACCCGCTGGCATCACAGTGTGCGCTGGGCTGGTATCTATCCCTTTGAGAAGCACAGCAAGCTCTGAAAATGTCAGCGTAGCCTCCTGACCTCGTTAGTCAGACAGGGTTCCTGTTTGTAGTGGCGAGGGAAGGAGGAGGAGGAGAAGGAGGAGGAGGAGGAGGGTGGGCTGGAACTGGCCACTCTTTGCTGCTGTATCTTTCCTGCTGGTCAAACCAGGAGGGCACGGGAGCTAAGGCAGCCAAAGCCTGGGGGAAAGGCTCCTGCCAGGAGCAATTCCTTCCTCTGCCAGAGGAAGAAGCAGGTTGTGGGACAGGTCAGTGGAGGCTGTGGGCTGCCCTGCTGTCTGTTTGATGTTGGTGTTGCGGGGCGAGGATAAAGCGCCCGTAGAGCCGTTGGCACGGCTCCTGAAGGGAGTGTGAGATACCAGAGACACGCAGGTTGAAGGGCAAGCCGGCCAGATCTTTCTCCGCCCTGGAAAGCCTCTCTGTATGACAGGCAGAGCGGGGACAGTGCTGTTAGGCTGCCGGGCTGGGAAAGCATCCTTTCCTAGCTCCCGTTCTTAACAAATATTTTGACCTTCTCATCCATCTCATAGGGACCTTCATTTGTCTTTCCCTGGTGCCTTTATCCAGTTGAGGAATGTGGGACAGTGACCTGTTTCACATGCCTTTGCTGCTTACTGTAAAACACAGAAGACACTCGACAGCCACTTGCCCTCACAGATGTACCTTTACCTGAAAGAACCGCTGATATCAGGAAGAAAAAAGAATGCCTCCCAAAGCTTCTGCAGACGTGAAGCAGTCCCTTGGGCTGGCTCTGGAACAGCCCAACCCTGCTAACCGTCAGGACTAACCAGCTCCCAGGTTAGGAGGGCCAAAGGTAGAGGGGAGGTCACCGGGTGGCTTGTGCCCCACCTCTGCTCCCCGGCAGTTGCGGACGTGTCCTGCGAGCTCTGGAACGGCTCGCACCCTGCGGTCGAGGCAGCAGGAACCTGGCAGGACCTGAGGCTGCATCTCAAACTCCGTCGCGGTGAGCCCCAGCCATCTGCAGGGAAGGTGAGCGGCGCGGTGGTGAGGGCAGACGCGAGCTTTGCTCTGGACGGGTGCAGTCTGCTTTAGTGGCCCGCAGAAAGTGGGAGATGCAGCCCCCTAAAAATCAGCTGATAGCTGCAGGTGCTTAAAACTTGGCCTCTTCTTCTGTCTTTGGCTTCTTGCTTCCCATTCACAAGATGGAGATGGCAGTGAACTGCCGTCAGTCCCGGCGCAGGGATCAGTCTGCGCATCAGGAGAGCCGCCAGCACAAAAGGGCTTGAACTGTGCTCTGGCTTTTAGATAGCCCTGAGAGCGGGATGGTCGCGTTGTAGGTGCTGCAACGAAGAATTTGCAGCGTGGCAGGAGAGAACCGACCCCCCGGTCCTGACAAATTCAAACGTCTCCCTTTGAACCAAACTGCGCACGAGGTCTCCTGAGCTGTCGTGGGAACCGGCCCCTCCCCGTAACTCTGGATGCATCTGTAGCATCTTGCATTTGTCCTAGGTGTGTATATATATCTCTCCTGGTGTCTGGGCTGCTGGACGCTGTGCTGTGGGGTGAGGGAGGGAATTTCAAACGGGCTGGGGCACCGGGGTCTTCCTTGTTCTCGTCTGAGGGGATTTCCACCCGCCGCTGCGCTTTCCCTAAGCCGAGCTGCCGAGGCCGATATAATGGAGCCCCTGAGCTCAAAGGAAACGCAGAGTTAATTCAGAGAGACTAAATAAATCGCCGGTTCTCCCATCCCTGCTTAATGACCGCTCCCCTCTCCCCGCACGGTGAATGGGGTCAAGGAGATTTGGGGAGGGGGGGAGGAGAGGGAGGGGAAGAGGGTCAGGAGAGGTCAGGTGAGTTTTCCATTTCATCCCGCGCGAGGCTGCCAGAGCTATTCTCCATGGTGTATTTCACATTCAGCGGCAGTGAATGGACACTGATAGCTGTGAAAGGGTCTGGCACTGTATGAACAGCCCTTCCCTAAGCGCTCGCTCTTGTGCTCTCTCCCACCCTTTCTTCCAAAGGGCTTCCAGGGAGCGGGGAATTAATAACGTTCGTAAAGAGCCCCTCGGAAGGTTGGAAATGTAACGTCATGGTTATGAATGGAAACCCAACGGCTAGCAATACCCTTCGCCCTCCCCTCTCCCTGCCGCCTGTTGGGAATAAGTTTCTGCCTTTCTGCCTAGAGGGGGGCGGCGGGGGTCCCTCCCACCTGGGAACGGCGGGACCGGAGCAGCCCCCGCCTCAGCTCCCGCACAGCACCGTCCCTGCCTCCAGCACCGGCCGGTGCCGCTGCCTGGGATGCTTCTCCACAAAGCCACGGCTTCGCCTTTGCCAAGGCAAAGGCTGTTGTGGGGTAGTTTTTTCCCCGTGTAAGACAGGGCTCAGGTTATTACAGAGCCCTGACAGGTCACAAACAGCTGATGAATCTAATTCTCTGTTGTCTGATCATTACTGTGGCTGTTTGTTGAACTGCGGGGAAGGCGCATGACCGTCATAAATCAGAGAGGCTGCTACCGCATTTAATAACATCTCTTGTCCCCTCTGTACCCATGTGGGAGACTGGAAGGGTTATGGAGTTGCAGGATATGGATTCTTCTGAGGAATAAATGAGTTTTTCTCTGCCATGTAACTACACCCAAATTTTATTTTTAAAATGTCCGTCCCTTGATCTTTATTCTGTCTAAGCACTGTTTAGATGCAATTAGTTGTAAGATCCTATGTTGGAAAGACTTCAGGTTGGGAGGGGAGACTTCTTTCAGTCTTTGCTCCCGCGTGTCCGTCAGCACTCTGCACGTAGTCCACTTTCTTCAGGTGTTTCGGGGTTTGTTTCCTCTAGAAGTGAAAGGTGTGGTTCAAAGTCCGTTAGCGAGGGCACACAGAGCAACGTCTGTGCTGGCCGAGAAAGGAAGTGGGGAGCGAACGTCCGCTGGCGATGGTGTCGCTTCATGTAAATGAGTTCGTACCTCTGACATCACCGGTAAATCCAGTCCCGTTTCTGCATCAGATTCAGCTGGCGGCTTTCCTCAGGCAGGGCCTTGCTGCGTCTCTGTGCCGCGTCGAGCACAGGAAGACGTTTGTCAAAACTTTCTTCTGTAGCAATGTGAAGGCAGAACAAGCTCCGAGTTGGGGAAACGCGGGAATGCGCTCTGCTGGCCCGCTGCCTTTAGAGAAATGGACTCTCGGGAGCCGCTTTCCCCGGCTTCACCCCTGCTCCTCCTTCTCCTTGCTCCCCGCTGTGCTGCTGGATGCGCCGCGCTCCGCGGAGGCAGACTGCCTGCCTTCCTCCCGTCCTTCTGGGGGCTCGGGCGGGAGAGGAGGGAGCGGACGGGAGACACCAGGGCTGCAGGAGGTGCAGTCCCTTCTGCTTTGGTTGCCATTGCTGAAGAGGCCGCCCTGCGCAGGCGGGCAGCAGGGAGCCCTCTCCCCTCCGCCTTGCCTTTGTCCGGCAGCGTGCTGCTTCGCTCCTGCCCCCAGGAGCCGCCCTCCTACCTGGCTGCCAGGTAAACCCGCGCTCCGAGTTGATCTGTTGTTTCTCTGCAGAGGAAGGGAAGGAAAAGTTTGGTTTGCAAGCTTAAAAGTAAATTGGAAGCCCTGGGTTTAAAGCTGCTTTGCTTCTCCTTGGGGAGGGAGAGGAAGAGGAGAGGAAGAGCCTCAACGCGTAACGACAGCTGATGTCCCCATGGCACGACGGCTCGGTGAGCAGCTGTGGAAAAGCCCCACATGTGGCTCCCTTCTGCTTCTGTGCGCAGGAAACCTCACGCAGCAGGGCTGGCATCCCCCTTTTTGCCCGAGCTGGCTGTTGCCCTTGTCAAGGTGCTTGGCATTGTGCTCCCGAGGGAGAAGAACAAATGCTGTGTCCCTGTTGTAGATGTTTGGGGAAACTGAGGCCGGAGGGCAAGAAGTGCCCGCTGTCATGCAGCTTTTTGGACCCGCCACCGCCTGTCTGACCGTGAAAGGTCTCCCCATCACGAGATGCCGGATCCCACTGGGCTGGACAGGCTGTGGCCAGCTCACCTGGGGGTGCTGTGTCACTGCTGCTGTCACACCAGGACCTCTCAGCTTGGAGATGGTTTGCCTGACTGACTCCTTCCATGTCGGGACAAAGTTATAGAGCACCAGACTCAAACCAGTCCTCCCGTGCAGTCTGCCAGATAAATTGTCCTAGAAGAGATCAGCCGTTTAAACAAAGTGTTTGCTGCTGGGACTGTTACTTAGAGCCAGATTGTTACCTGCAAAGCTCCCGGGAGCATCCGTTTGTCTTTAAAAAGGAAAATAATAATCCCATGTACTAAATCTCTCTCTGCTGGCCATTTGTGACGTGCCAGCCGATCAGCAAGGGAAGGTGACAAATGTTAACACCAGGGCAGGGCTTTGGGCAAAGTTCAGGTGTGGGTCCAGCCCCGGAGTTTCCTCCTGGGCTGGTTTGGGGCAGGAGTGGCCAAACCCTCTGCGAAGAGCGCAGGGCCGGTGCCTGCAGCCCGTGTTTGCCCCGCACCTCGCGCGAGGGGCCCCGGCGTGGCTGCGGCGCCAATAACGCACCGATAACAACGCCGTGTTATCAGGAGGCAGGGAGGGCGCTGAAACCAAACCCGCCCGTGTACCTGCGGCTCCGTTCCACCTCTGCTCGCCTACAAATTACTTCAGTAGTTTTTCCTGAACGCTGCGTGTGCCCGGGCTGGGCTCGGCAGAGCCGCAGGGATCCCGCAGGGATCAGGGATCGCCTCTCGCTGCGTGGAGGAGGTGAGTCCTGCCTTTTGCCTTCCTTTCAGCCCGGCTCCCGTCAGCCTCCCGCACCTTCCTCCTCCATCCCTCTGCCCCTGTCCTTACAGACCGTCGGTTCAGAGGGGTTTCCTAGCCTGCGCTGGCGTTTCTTTCCAGCTAAACCAGTCCGTCTCTCTGTATTCTGTGAACAAAATAAAAAANAAAAAAAAAAAAAAAAAAAGTAATTGATGAGTATTAGGGCAAAATGTGATTTGAACAGAAAAGGGTTCATAATCTGTCGCCGCTGTATCTACAACTTGTTTGCTGTTGACACCTTCTCTTCTCTGGCTGCTCATGAGTATTGCTTCTGGGTACACTGGGGTTTATTTTTTCGTTAAAGCCCTCTGAGGGTGTGGAGGGGGGGAAGAGTCAGGTCTTTTCTCACCTGCTGATAAAAAGTTCAGCCTCTCTGCCTCAAAACTGAAATTCCCAGGTAGTCAGGGAGACGGACGGATTCCTGCTTCCTCCCCAGTGCTGGAGGTGTCACCATGATAAAAGGGAAGAAAACCATTTTTTTTCTCTGTGCGTGTGAGACATCTTTTACTTAATGTTTGGGATTTACCTTGGGATTAATCCCCCTCTGTAAGCCCTCCAGACCCTGCGCTGCAGCAGGCAGTGGACACCACATCTCCCTTGCAGTTCTAGCTCAGAGCCACGGTGGCTCGGTTAATTCTGGCCGGCGAACGTGCTTCCCTGAGCTCACAGCACCCAGGCGAGTGCTGCTGGAGCTGTAGGGCTGCAGCTTAAATTCCTGTCCCAAGGCTGTCAGCCAGCTGGGCACCCATCACAAACGAAGAAGGCTGAGACATCCTGTGTCTAGCCCACATCTAAGAAAGGTGGTTGCTGCCCCCAATCGCTTCCTTGCAGATAGAGTGCATCTGAAGTAATGCTGAGCGTATCGGGGGCCTCTGAGTATTCCTTTGAAGCCGCGTCTAGTGATTAAAGGAAAACTGTTACTGTTCCCCCTCCGCCGTTAGCTTGCTGTTTGACCTTGGGCAAGTCGTTTAAATGTTCACAGTTGTTAAAATCTTTTGTGACAGTCGAGGTCTAAGTGAGTGTGGAGGGGGAAGGTGAGGGATTCTGGAAGGAAAATAGTCTGTATTTATTGCGTGTAACTGTCAGCCCGTCAGCTCCTCAGCTTGGGAGTGCTGCCTCTCCTCCGCAGCAGCGAGAGGCGGAGAGCGATGCTTGCGTTTTGTAAAAACCCCGTCGCCACCCTTCCAGCTTCACCCAGTCATCTCTGGGGGGGTTACGTGGCTGACGGCAAGAGGGGGAGAAAGAGAAAAGGGAGAATGCAGAAACTGTCCCAACCGTACCTGTCTGCTAACACTTGTGCAGTGATGGAGGTCAAATGCACGTGCCCGGTGAGGTTCGGGAGCACTAATTTGCACCATGTTTGGGGATAACGCGGAGGTTTATCTCTGCCCACTGTGGCAAGGCTAAGGTCCAACAGCGCTGGTTCAGCAGCTCCTCCTGCGTACACGCTTTGCATCCCGCAGCCGTTCCAGCTCTGCGAGGTCCGACCCGCTCTGCCAAGCGTGGCCTCCAGCACTGGTTGCCTCAGCCTGCTGAGGAGGGAGGCGAGCGTTGGCCTGGAGACGTTCCCTGTAGGAGTCTTTTCCTCTCCCCTGTAATCGAGGCAAAGAATTTAGCGGGGGACCAGGCTGCAAAACTGGATTTTTACCTTGTTTCTTCTGATGTGTTCGCTCTCTGCAGCTAAGTAAGGAAACTCCGTACCAGCCAGCTGCTCTGGCAGGGAGAGGGTGTACGGGCAGGTAGGTACGCAGTTACAGCTTCCCCAGGGAGGGAGCAATCGGAGATAAACTCCTCCGCCTGCGTGTCTCACATTCTGTTCAGTCTCCTTCATCCAAAGGACCCAAAGCACGTGGGGGCTGCGCTGCGGTGGGGCAGGGGGCAGAAGCAGATTGGGAGCGCAGTGCACAGTCCAGAAATGGGTCGTGAGCTGAAGCACAGTCGGCAGGACCTGTTACGCCTTGTCCCCAGAGAGAAACTCGATAGTGGCTCATTTAGGGTGAGAAGTCGGAGCACGCGAATCCTGAGAATCGGGCAGCAGTGTGTTTGACTCCTGAATCAATGTCTGTGCAGGAGCTTAATGTCGTGCTAACCCATTCTGCTTTTCCCAGCGTAACTACAGACCACCTTCCCGAGGGGCTTTTAGCAAAACGGCAGTTTGGTGGAGCCGATGCTGGTAACCTTGCAGGATTTCTTTCGATTGTAGGCTGACGCAGTGGCAAGCTCATAACAGGTTACTAAGAGGCACCTGGTTACTCTCACCTTAGCTGCTTAGCCCCTGTCCTGATCTGGTGGCCTCTCCCCTCTGAAGAAGGCTGGAGAAAGGGAGCACGTTACAGGGCAAATAAATGACTCAGACTAATGAGTAAGGTAATTGCCATTCACTGTTAGATGAGGCTAAAGTGGGTCAGGTTTGTTTGTGAAACTCCACAGAGGCACCATCTGTTCTCTGTGCCCCGTCTCGGGGGCTGGAGGCAGGATTTGGGTGAAACTGCTTCCCTAGGAGCCTGCGGGGCGGCGCGGAGGATGCTCCGGTCATTAGGCAGTGGCGTGGGTCTCTAGAGATGACCCTGTGTGACTGCAGGCGAGTGCCTGCAGCCCTGCTCCTCGCAGGGCACTCTTAATTGATTTCTCTGGGAGAGGGGACCCTAAATCCTTTGTCTCTCTGCTACGACTGGACAGGATGAGGCTGGACAGGACTTGGAGAGGTCGTTAGACCTCCCTTAGCCCGAAGGCAGGATTGGATTTTCCCAAACCATGTCTGACAGGTGCCTGTCTCACCTGTCACGAGCCCTTGGAGAGAAACCTGGCACCAATGTGCTTCGTGTCTTTTAACCCTGCCACTCTCCCAGATGTCCTCTCTTCATCCTCCCGTGCCCGCAAGCCTGTTGGGATGGGGACTGCCTCTCTCAGCGATGACGAGTCTGTGTGGTACCGGGTTTTAGCCCTCTGCCCTGCCCTGGACCCCGCCGTGTCTAACAAGCTCTCTCTTCTCTCAGACCGCAGCATGTGAGCAGGAGGGGAAGCCTGGAGCGGGATCCCTGCCGACCCACGCGCCCAGACGCGACATTGCCGGGGCCACATCTTGCAATAAGAGGAAGAGGAAAAGACCCTTCATTCACCATCGCTAAAAATGGGAGGCAGCATCTGCCCAGCAGACCGGGAAGGGAAGCTCCAGACCCTGCCTGTGGGGCATCCCTGCGAGCGCCGCAGCCGGAGCGGCGCAGCGCTCTGTCAGTGAGGGCAGTCGGGGCGGCATGGCTCAGCGAGCCTGGGGCAGCATGCTCGTCCACAACCGCAAGACCCAGCTCCTGCTGGTCAACTCCCTGACGTTCGGTCTGGAGGTCTGCCTGGCCGCAGGGATAACCTACGTGCCTCCGCTGCTGCTGGAAGTGGGTGTGGAGGAGAAGTTCATGACCATGGTTTTAGGTAGGCAGGTTTTTTCCTCGTCTCTGAGGTGCTTGTTTCCCCTTCGAGTCCGGAGGGCGGGGGCAAATAAGGGCATGGAGGCTTTTCTCTGCAGGGTGGTTGCAGGACGACTGTTATTTCAAGGGCAGCCTTGTGTTTGGAGGAGGGGGCTGCGACCCAGCAAAGCTTACGGAGTTCTCGAAACGTCCCAGGCTTTTTTCACAGTGCATACAGACCAGCGTCCTCCAGATCTGTCCCCCTAACACCACCTCTTTCTCTTTTCCAGGGATAGGGCCTGTCCTTGGCTTGGTTTTTGTCCCGCTGATCGGATCCGCCAGCGACCACTGGCACAGCAGCTACGGCCGAAGGCGACCTTTCATCTGGATGCTGTGCCTGGGGGTCCTGCTGAGCCTCTTCGTTATCCCCCATGCCAGCAGCCTGGCCAGCCTGTTTGCCCTCAACACTCGCCCGCTGGAGATTGCCTTCCTCATCCTGGGCATCGGGTTATTGGATTTCTGCGGCCAGGTCTGCTTCACTCCGCTGGAAGCCCTGCTCTCAGACCTCTTCCAGGAGCCAGACAACTGCCGCCAGGCCTTCTCCATGTATGCCTTCATGATCAGCCTGGGGGGCTGCATCGGCTACCTGCTTCCAGCCATTGACTGGGGCGGCAGCTTTCTGGCCCCGTACCTGGGAGGGCAGGAGACCTGCCTCTTCAGCCTCCTTGCCGTCATTTTCCTCGGCTGTGTGCTGGCCACGCTCTTTGTGACAGAGGAGGCAGCCACCCAGGCGGACGTCCTGGATGGCCCAGCGCTGAAGGATGCTCCCGCGAAGCCCTCACCTCCTGCCTGCTGCTCTTGCCAGCTCTCCAGGAGCTCCTGTCTCCTGCAGGCCAGGCACCTGATGCAGGCGCTGAGAAACCTCTGCGCGCTGGTGCCGCGGCTTCACAGCCTCTACTGCCGCATCCCCAAGGTCATCCGGCGCCTGTTCGTGGCCGAGCTCTGCAGCTGGATGGCACTCATGACTTTCATGCTGTTCTACACAGACTTTGTTGGGGAAGGACTGTACCACGGCATCCCCAGAGCCAAGCCAGGCACGGACGCCAGGCGCCACTACGATGAAGGTGAGAAGTGAACCAGCTGCTCCGAGGCTGCAGCACGTGTTCCCTGGGGTAGGAGCTTTTAGCGGGAGCTAGGAATGGGCTCAGCTCTGCTGGTAACGCAGAAAAACGTTACGGGAAACTAGACTTGCTGCAGGTGAGTCAGGACAAAACATTCCTCCGTGGCCCCCAGAGCATTGCACAGTGGACCGAACGGGGAAATGCCTCTTTGTCCTCCAAGCTACCCAGTACAGAACTAGATCTGGCAGCACCGCCCTGGCCTGGGGCTGAATTGTTCAGTGGCAGAACGGTCTGGCCGGTTGCACACTGAACGGGACGTATCCGGCTCTGTCTGCAGGCTGTGGTTCCCGCTGCCAGGTCCTTCTGCTGCTCTTCCCTCCTTTTTAAATGAGGGGTGATGGTGCTCCCCATCTCTTGGAGGGCAGGGGTTGGAAAGCCAGGACACGCTCTGTAGCAGTGAGGTGGGCTTTGCTGCATCTTCCTTTTGTGCTACTGTGAGCTTCCCATCTCGCATCTGTACCTGGGGAGCCCTCGAGCGGTTTCCCCAGCTCTCACCCCTCTCTCCAGCGCTTTCTGATAGCACTCGCCACTGCAGTCTGTAGCTGCCACGTCCACATCGTGGATAGCGTTCACTGCAGCTCGTTACCTACGTACTGTTGTTGCCTGCTGTCCCGCTTTGCCTGCTGTGTTGTGCCAGAGCCTTGACTCGCTGCCCAGCCCTTCTTTTCCTCTCCCTGATCTAAGTATTTTATTCTTGGAGGCACCTTCCTGGCCCTCCTCCTCCAGCTGTATACCTTTCTCTCTGAGTTTTCCATTCACTGCCTCCGTGAGCTCTGCAGTACACTGCCTCTTTGTGCTGAGTGTCTATTTAACTTAGAGGGAGCTTAATTATTGTTTAACGCTTGCACTGTATAGCTTCCAGCAGGTCAGGCCTCCATTGTGCTAGCTGTCGTAGAAACGTGTGTTGAGTAATGATCCTCGCTTCAAAGAGTTAATGGTTTTAATTCCCTGAAATCTGATAGATCTTTGCAAAGGGTAAGGTCCGGATTGCTACCGGATACTGCAGTCGTTTAGTGGATGTTGTGTACTTTACCTTGGCTTAAGCACAAGTCCTCGTTCCTTTTGTTCTGTTGCTGGTTTTGGCATCAGATAACAACAGATCCTGGTTCATGAGCAGGTGACAGATCCTGGGTCCAGAGCAGGAAGGTGCCAACAACCACTTCCAAAGACAAGAATGGCATTTGGATTCCTAGCTCCCGTTGCCCCTTTAGTTAGACTGGGGTGCCCAGGAGCACGTGTGGGAACTGCTCGCTGCTGGAGGAGGGTGGGAGCCGCGGTCCGGCTGGTGCCACCCTGGGATACGTTAGGTGGTGGTGCTGCAGTGCCTCCTGACCCAGCCGTGTGGTTGCCAGGGCTGTTTGTGGCTGTGCCACACTCTGCGTGGACCAAAGGAGCGGGAAGGAGACCCAAAGGCGTTTGGCTGTGTGAAGCCTGGGTGCAGTCAGGGCAGTGTCTCTCACCTCCTCTGCTTGCCTGCAGGTGTCCGGATGGGTAGTTTGGGCCTCTTCCTGCAATGCGTCACATCCATCTTCTTTTCGACAATCATGGACCGGATGGTGAAGCAGTTTGGGACGCGGGCGGTCTACCTGGCCAGCGTGGTGTTCTTCCCCGTGGCTGCCTTCGTCATGTGCCTTTCCCACAGTGTCATCGTTGTTACCATCTCGGCTGCTCTGACGGGCTTCACCTTCTCTGCACTCCAGATCCTGCCGTACACACTGGCATCGCTGTATCATCATGAAAAACAGGTAGGGATCTGCTCCAGAGGGCGATGTGCCAGGTAGCTGTGAGGACAGCGTGGCCAGCCTCTTTTGCCGCTTGTAGCTGGTGCAGTCAGTTCAGCTCATGGAAGAGAAACACATGCCTGCGCGCAAAGGTTTTCCACGTGTGCCTCTTGTCTCCAGGCCGTGTCTCCTCTGAAGATGAAATGGAGGAGATAGGAGAGTTTAGCATCTCCTTCCTTAGGCTTGCTGCTCGCAGCAAGCATTCTGCAATTTTGCAAAGGGGCAAGTGGGTAAAATGGGAGAAGTCAGCTAGGACTGGTGTATCAAAAGGGACGTCCTATGTTCCTCTGTGTTCTGCATATTTTTAGGGAAACTGGTGCAGGTTAGTTATACCTGTGTGCACTCTGCAACCGACTCACACCTGCAGCACTGCCGACCTGAGGTGCTAAAAGGCTCAAGAATTTTCAGCCCTTAGAGGTCCTGCTTTCCAGTTTTTTGTCCATAACACGAAGATCAGTAAAATGAAAACTGAGGTTCTTCCTATTCCCCTAGCTCCAAGAAGAATAACTGTTGTGAAACTTTTGACACTGACACAAAAGCTAGTAATCCTGTCCCACAGATGTTATCCTTGTGGAGAAGTCCTAGGAGGTTCCTGAGTTGCACACTGGATTAATAGGAGTTTCTCTTGTGCTGCAAATGCAAAATTAATTTGTGGTTTGAGAGCAGCTCTTTCATCCCAATGGCAGGCGGTTCACTGTGCAGTGAAATAAGTAGGAGTTTTTACCACAGGCATCCAGATGTTCACATTGAACAAATACTTCTGACCAACCCATCCCAATTTGCACCAGGCACCCTGTCAAAATAGGGGTACGAGGGAGTGTTCTGCATTGCAAAAGCTTCGCTCTGGCTGCGATCTCCCATGGACAGAATATCAACAGAATGAGAACCAAACTCCACAGGCTGGGAATGTGAAGGCCACATGCCCAAATGTTTGCCAAAGGCTTGACGGGGAAACACTCTCAGTACAATGAGGTGCGGGGTATAGCTGGGTTTGGTCTCTCTGTTGCCCTGACTTGAAAGTTCCTCCTTCCTTTACCAACTCCTTTGCAGCAGGCTGCAGGGAGACCCCACAAGAAGCAGTCCCTGGAATGCCTTTTGCAGAAAATTCTCCATCTTCCCCATTTCTGTTCTCTTCTTTTTTCTTACTGTTGAAACCTGTCGTCATTTTTGTTTGCCTTCCCTCGTTCCTGCTTCCTCTCTTCCCTCTCTTTTTTGTCTTTTTTTTTTTTTTAACTTTAAACACTCCTCCCAAAGCGAATCAGCAGAAGGGGCATCCAGAGGGGCTGTTGCTTCCACCCTGTGTGGGATCCTTGGTGGAAGCCTGCAGGGCCACCTCAGCTGGAGCTCCTTGCTTTGCACAGGCTCTGTAAGTCGCTCCGTTCTCCTGCATGCCCTCCCATCTCCGCATGGCCACTAAACCTTGTCTAGAACAGGAGGAAAGGACCCGCATGTTCTAACAGTGCCTGAAAGCTCAGCAGAGGTGAGATGCACGGGGGGGTCTCGCATCTTCTGCAGGAGGTTAGGGAGACCTGAGTTCCTCATTCCCACCACTCCCCGTCAACTATAGAGGGAGATGAGGTTGCCGATTGAGCCACCGGTGGCTCCTGTGGTTGTTTCTGTGTTACAAGGGTTGATTTTAAAGTGTAGGTTCTCACTAAGCTCATTACTGTATGTGTTTAAGTCATCTCTAGGTTTAAATTAATTCCCTAGGCTAGGTATTCAAACACCCTTGGCAGAACTCGTATCTCTGAATAGCCTGGACCAGTACAGAAACCAAGAAATGTGGCATGGACCTTCAGGGCAGCTGAGCAGGCTTCTGGGAGCGTCAGCGTCAAATATGGAGGGCTGGAACTGGGGGGGACATCCGAGTTTGGCCAACACAGTGCCCTTTCTGTGCTGGGTTTTGAGCTGCTTTGGAGCCTAATGGCAATAGGAGGCACGTGGGCGGATTTTTAAGCTCCACGTAAGATAAGTGACGGTCTTGGAAAGGCTGAGGGACTTGGGTCTTTTTAGTCTGGAGAAAAGA
>RSEF01000026.1:3081196-3160995 GCA_003993805.1 Himantopus leucocephalus | reverse complement strand
GTTCAAGGCCAGGTTGGACGGGGCTTGGAGCAACCTGGTCTAGAATCACAGAATGGTTTAGATCGGAAGGGACCTTGAATACCACCTGGTTCCAACCCCCTGCCATAGGCAGGGACACTTCCCACTAGACCAGGTTGACTCAAACTAGTGGAAGGCGTCCGTGCCCAGGGCAGGGGGGTTGGAACCAGATGGTCTTTAAGGTCCCTCCCAACCCAAACCATTCTGTGGTTCTATGATTAAGGCTCTTGCTGTGTGTGCAGCGAGCCCGGGATCGCCTCTCCCTTCTGCTCCATCCGGGCAGAGTGAGGGCGTCGTGCCTTTGCCGCCAGCGCGCTGGGGCGGGGTGAGCCATGGAAAAGGTCCGGGAACCGAGAACGGCCGCAAAGCCTTGGCCAAACCCCGCGGCCTTCTGCGGGGAGCACCTGCGGGTGGGTTTCTGGAGCCAAGTGTCCCAGTGCCACCACGTTCCCCGGGGAGAACACAAGTGCGTGGGAGCCCTTCTCCTGGGAAGGGATATTTTTATGGGCGAGTTTCTCGGTACCGGAGAAGGCGGGGAGCTGTGCCTACCGTGCGGGTCGGCACAGGGATGCAGAGGGCGTGCTGGCTCGTCCCCTGTTCTGTCTCTTCCCTCGCTTTGCCTGATAACCTCCCCGGTTTTGCGGGATTTCTCACTTTGTTTTTAAATTTCTAAATAATTTTTCCAAGCTTGCTCCCGCCCGAGCCCCTTCCCCTCTCCCCCTGCCGTGGCCGGGGGACCCTACCGCTGCGCAGCCCCGCTCCGCCCGCGGACGGGGCTCCGTGTTATCCCTGACACGCCACGCAGACGCCGCCCCGGGGGCTGCCGCCGGGCCGGGGCCGGGGCCGGGCCGCGGGCACATGGCTGCGAGCGGGCGCTAGGCCCGGCGGACTACCCTCCCCAGCGGGCTTTGCGAGCGGTGGGCGGGCAGCGGCCCTCCTATTGGTCGGCGGCGCCCCCGCTCCGCGCGGCGATTGGCCGCGCCGCGCCCCTGCGGGGCCGTGGGCGGAAGTGTGGGGTACGGCGGCCGCGGAGGCTCGGCGGCGGAGGGACGGGCGCTCCCGCCATGTAACGCGCCGCCGCTCGCCGCCGCCCCCCCCGCCGCCTCCGCACCGCTGCCCTTCGCTGCTCGCCTGGCTCCTCCCGCCCGGGATGGGGGCCCGGTGCCCGGCGGGCGCCCGGCCATGAAGGGCGGCGGGGGTGCCGCTCCCAGCACCTGCCCGCCGCGAGCGGACCGCGACGCCCGGGGACCGGCGGGGCTCCTCCTCGGTGAGCGGGGGCGGCCCGGCCCGGCCCGGGCACGGCGGGGTGGCTTCCGGGCCGGGAGCGAACGGGCTCCGTCCTGCGCGGGGGAGGGAGCGGAGCGGGGGCCGAGGAGGCCCCGGGGCGGGCGGGGGCGCCGGGGCCGGCGGTCCCGGAGGGGGTCGGTCTGCGGGAGGGGTTCGCCCGTGCCGGGAAACGAAAGCGACGGGTCTGAAAGGTGGCAGCCCGCCCCGGGACTTTGATCGGAGGGGCGCCCCGGGGCCGGTCCCGGTCCCGGTCCCGCCGGCGGGGCGGGGGGAGGAGGGAGAGGCCCCCCCGGTGCCCCTCGCCCCGGTGCCGGTGTCTTCGCCGCTGGGTTTGGGGGTTGAGGAGGGTCTGAGCGCGGGTCGGGGGGGCTGTGCCCCTTCGGCACCCACCGCCTGGCCGCCCCCCGCGGGTGGGGGACCGGAGACGGGGGCAGCGGGGGCCTGGGGGGCTGCGTCTTCCCCGCTCGGCTGCTGTTGGCTGCTTTTTATTTTTTAATACTTTGTAGTCATCTCTTTGTGAAATGGGTGGATGCCTACCCACATCAATAAGGGAGGCCATGGAGAAAGTATGCAAATACGTGATGTTACGCTTATTTTGTATGCGTATATACATATGCGCGCGTATATACGTGTACGCGGGTATTGCTTCCACAATACTTACCTTATTTTCACAGCCAAACTTCTAACAATCCCCATTGTTCTGCTGCCTGCGGGGGGGGGGAACCCCGAGTTCTGCCTTCAGTGGTGCCGGTTTTAAGGAGCAGCTCCCGAGAAGTACAGGAACCGCGTTGTAGGCGAGTGCTCTGCGCGGTGGGGGCAGAAGCTAGTCATTAGCATTTCTTTATCTTCATCATATTGCGAACAAACACGGCCCCTGCACCAGGCGCAGCCTGCCTGACAAAGCTGCGTGTTCGTGATTTTTGTCGGCCTGTTTATTTTTAGGGTCTCAGCGCCTGTTTGTAGAGAATAGTTGTTCCATCGTCATAGCAACCGGGCTAAGTGTATTATAAACATTATTAAAGGAAACCTTTTCCATCTTAAATGAGGCTTCCTTTTCATAATAAAGTTAGGATCAACATAAAACATTTAACCTTTTGTTCGGGGTTTACTCCATGGGGTGATGCTGAGACCTGACCCCTTACTCTTAACCAAGGATGCTTTTACTTTCAGCGGACGCGTTGTGCCCGTTGCAGCTAATTTAATCTGCTGTTGGTAAACATTCCCCTCAGCCCATTGTGGTGGCAGATAAGGAGGAAGCAAGTGTAATCTAACTAGAGAGGAACTTCCACGGAAATAAATATTTTTACGGCTGACTCGGAAACAATCACATCACTGTCAGAAACCAGCCAAGGAGCTGATCAAAGGCATTTCATTTTTGAAGTTTACCATTCTATTTGTCCTAAACCTTCCAGCGTTTGGTCTCTTGCCCTATAAAAGGGAGACTCTTCATCAAAGTACGGTAAAGTGGGGAAACGAGGTCTGCTGCCCGAAAAACTAACTGCGCTGGGGTGTCAGTCGTCCTGATGGAGGGTCAGAGGGATGGTAGCAGCTGGAGGAAGTACATGGACTGTGCTTTGAAGTCCCCGTTATTGGCTGTGTTCAGACAGGTTAAAACATTTTCACGTGTCAGGGTGTGCTAGTCAAACCCATATTAAATAACAAAGCAGGCACCATTGTCTCTGTATCGGGATTTAAATAAAACAAAAGGCTCTTTGGCTCGTCGACTTCTACACACTTACGGTCCTCAGCCGTAAGCGCGATGGGAATCCTGATGTCACTCTCCTCCCTTGTGGCTTGTTTTCTATTGCTTTTTTGCTAGTTCAGAAAGGTTTTCTCAGGCATCTGAAAGGTGGGGGATACTAGAAAATACTTACTTAGACAAGGAAATAATCATTTCTCAGATAGGAGTTAAGAAGCTGAAGCAAATTGTTCCTAACCCCCCGAATATTTGCTAACACCTTAATTTCATGTAAAGTAACTTAATTTTTGAGCGGAGAACCCAAAATTTCTTGCACCGTTTGTCTTAAGTAAATACAACTGTCGAACTTGGAGTGGGATTAGGCAGTGAAAACTGTGGAGCAGCTCTTATCGTGAGGACATCCTCCGGCATTTCCTTCCAAGGAGCTTCCTGCCTTGATAACCACGGCTTCTCCTTCAGAACGAGCTCGTTTTCCTGACTGGTTTGGAAACAACGGTGCAGTGAATGCCAGCGCCAAGGGGAAGACAAGAATTTATTGGAGGCTAGCGTGTTTTGTTCTTTTTTTTTTCTCCTTATTCTTACCTGATTTTAGTATTTATTAGAGGCAGGTATAATTTGATTACTACTTGGAAAGCTGCCAGCATTTGGAATTTTTTAACGGTGGTGGTGCAGATGTGGAAATCTGCATCTCTAGTTTAATTTCTTGCAAATAGTAACTTTATTTGACACATTTAACGGGCTTTTAACTGGTAAATCACCTGTCTTTGGGAAGGATGCGCCCAAAACAAGTGATAGTGGTGGTAGTTATGGTGCTTTTACAATGCTCAGTATCTTCTGGAAAAGGACTAAATACCCCGAATGCGCTTCCCACGGCACCGGCGTACGTCAGTAGCTGGGAACGAGCACCCCGGAGCGGCCGGGGTTGCACAGCAGGTTTCACACGTGCTGGGCAGCAGGCTCTTTCTAAAATGAATCAAAATTGATACAATACTCAAAGTATTAGTTCAGGTGAATCACTGTCTCAGGGGCTCGAAAATGAAAGGTTTATTAGTGATGGGACGTTTCAAGTGCTGTGCTAATGAGATTGGTGCTTGGTTGTGTGTTGATAACCACTTAATTAGATACTTTGTCAGTGATGTTCAAGCTTCTGTCCCTTTACTAAAATAAAAGGAATGGGGCAGCTATTATTTATTTATTGTGTTGGCTGGACGAAGGCACTGAACAGCCTGATCCAACTTTGAAGTTAACCCTGTTGTGAAGGGGCCAGGCGTTGGGCCTGTGATGTCCAAAAATCTCCTTCAGCCTAAGTCATTCTGTTGTTTATTTTCCCGGAACAACTATCTGAGGCCGTGTGTCCACAGGAGTATTGCGCAATGTGGCAGGAGTTATTGCCTACAGATTCCTGCTGTTCGCGCACCGTGGCCACCTTAAACTATTAAGAAGCCACGGGAATAGTTGTGCGCTGTGAAGTCTTAACAGTTCAGCTTTGCGCGTGTGCGCAGTGCGCGTGTTGTACGCGCAGCAGGTCTGGTTTTCCGGGGATTGTGTGAAGTCTCCATTTGCCCACCGGCTGCCCTGCTGAATGTCTCACTTGCACCATTACGTACCATCACTTGCTCCCCAAGACCACCTCTAAGTTACCATTGCTGCCTTTTTTGTTTCTTTCTTTTTTTTTTTTTAATGAAGTATTTGTGACCTGAGAAGAGGTTTCTATGTCACCCTGTGTGTCACCTCTGCCCTGTGCTGCTTCCAGAGTTGTCTTCTGAGATGTCACTTCTGTGTAAATACCTGGACAGCTGTAACCGTGCCATTTAAATACGTGGCAGCGATGATTTTTGACCTCGCTGTGTAAGGTCTGTGTGACATCCTTTCTCTCCTCTGTTTCTGTGGGGGTTCTGACAAGGCTGTAGACCTGACTGCTTTATTCGGTCCATCTGCAGAAGTCGTCAGGCTGCAGATGCTTCTAAGAGGCTGTTGGAACAAATTGAGGTGAGAGATTGCTTGAGCTGTTCTCGGCGTTGAGTCAAAGCAGAGGAAATCTGCCAGGAGACCTTGCAGACGGGGGTTAGGGCAGATTCCCCGGGTCCTGCCTCCGCTGCCTTGCTGGGGCGAAGCGAGGTGTCCCTCTCCTTTCTGAGCACGAAGGGATGAACGCTTGGGTTTGTTTTGCAATAGTAAGTGTGGCTGCTGCCCGCGGCAGAGATTACCATATGCCACTTCCTAAACGGTTCCTCCTGTGGGCTCTGCCACCCCGGGATTGCGCCCGCTCCTCCCGCAGAAGATGCGAAGCCTTGAGGCTCTGTAACCAAATGGATTGCGTGGAGCACGTGGTGGCGCAGATGCACGAGGAGAAGTCACCGGAAAAGATACATATCTCGTGTCCTGGCTTTTTTGTAAACTCGAGGCTTTGTAAAGTCAAGGCCTCAACCAAAGCTACAGCAACCTCAGCCGAAGCTGCAGCGACAGGAGAAAGCTCAAGTTTGCAGCGCTTGTATTTAGAGTACTGCAGCCAACTTGTGTCAGCCTCTCCGTATACTTCAAGGGTCATCCGTAGGCGTCAGAGAAGATCTCAAGACAATAATAGTGCTCTATTTTAGCATACTCATTACAAAGTATAACTGCCCTCTGCCTCTAGCAACTATTTTTTCCTCGTACTCAGATGGTGCAGAAGTGGAAGGGCCGTGTCGTCAGAAGCAGCAGTATTGCCTCTCTCCTAATTCCCTCATTGTCTTTTCAAATGAGACCTTTCTCTTTCTCCGCGGACTCTCACAAGGCAAATAACCTTCAGCAAAAAGACAGTTTGCAGTGGTGTGCTTGTAATTATTGGTGTATTCATCTTGAAGAAAAAGCAATCAAACTGCTAGGCTTTTTATGCTGATGGGAGCTGTGCTAGGAGATTGCTGCCTGTTCATGAAAGGAGATGTAGTTTTGAAAGAAGTTGAAGTGCTGTTTACAAATCACGAGAGAATTAACATCTCACCATTGTTCGGGTAGAGCAGGAGTAGGACAGTGGGTTCCTGTCCTCCTCCTCATTTCTGCAGTTTCTCTAACTACTGGGCCTGTAACATCTCTGGAGGGCGTGAGGTTTGCTGTGTGTCGGAATAAAAAGGACGAAAAGATGTGCTGAATTCCTTCCGGTGTCAGTGCAGGAGGGGGACGCTCCTGAGATGGTGGCCCTGAGCGCGGCTGTGGTGTGGGCAGCTGGCGCCCCCCTGGCCGGGCAGCAGAGGCGGATAGCGCGAGGAGCTCCAACCGCTGCTCAGTCCCTGTGGTTGCAAGGGAAAGGCTCATGAAAGGCATCAGCTGCCTCCTGCCCCAGGTGCTGAAGAAGGAAGAACCTTTTTAACATGTTACTCCGTTCGTCTTAAACAAAGAGAAGTGCTCATCTCGCCTATACTGGTTTTAATTTTGCATCTTGTGTGATGTTTTTTTTATTCTGCTTTTTCCTGAAGAAGCAACAGTTCTTTGATGTATTCTTATGCAGTATCAAAGCAACTTTTAATAAAAAAGTTAAATTAGATGTCTTGATTCATAATACAATGTTGTCTGCCATATACGTATTATACTTTCCCAGTTACAGCTTACTCCTGGGCTCTGAAGGAGCAAGATCCACCTGTGAGCCCATTGCTTTGACCAGTTTGGAGGGTTATTTTGTGTCCTTTGTCCGTATATAATCTTCAGAAAAACTCTCTACTCCCAGTTGTGTTGAGATAACTCTCCATTGTTTCCTGTAGATGTAAACAATAATTATTTAATAAAAAGGGACATTCATTCTCTCATATGCGATATAATCTGTTAACAATTCCAGAGTGCTCTCTGTCCCTGTTCTACGGCAGCCGAGGAGTAAGTACAGCTTCTCCGCCCTGTTGTTAATGTGTCTGATGGGACACTTCTTAAAGTAGAGGGTGCTGAGGATATGCAGTGTATCCTCCAAATGATGGAAGGAATCATGGCAACCCTAAAGCCTGTAAACTCCAGAAGCATCAGTAGTAACTTGATCAATCTAACACTCCAGTACAGTCTGCCCCTGGGAGGAGGATCCTTCCAGCTGGGAAGCTGCAGTATTTGGGATTTAGGCAGCATGAACTCTTTTTTTTATTTTGGTAAATGCTCCTCAGAACAACACAGCTCATCACTGGGAAAGGTGCTTATTTTTTTAAATCTTTTATCTTCCATCATTTTAGTCGCTCTGTGCATACTCTGTATAGCTGAACTTCGTGCTGTCAGGATTGCCGGTCCGTCAGCATTGCGTGTCTCCGATTGCGTGTCACTCGATTCAAAACCAGCCGTGACCTAGGCAGCGATGCTTGACTGCGGTAGAGGTTGGTGAGCTTGGAGATAGCGGCAAGGTCTTCTTACTATAGGGAAGCGGCCCAATGAAATAACAGCATTTAAATTCTGGGATGAAATCTGCATGGGTTTTTAGGAGGAGAGGAGAAAAAAAAAAAGCCTTTGCTGCTCTGAAATTCTGCTGCTAATCTAATTTCTACGTGATTGCCTCCCATTGCATCAGTCAGCGCTATTTGGTGCAGTGCTGCTTATGGGTTTTGAAAGTGCTGTAGATAAATGTAGCGTGGGAATAATCACTCAACTTCATTTTCCTGCTCTTTCTCTGTTAACACATATCGCTAGTATTGACAGCTCTGCAGAACGGTAGAATCCAGTCCTTCTGTCTACACGCCACCCCGTGCGTGTGCATCATCCTGACAGGATAATGAGGCTCCGCTTGTGATGCTCCGCAGCGTGCGCGTCCTCTGCGCTGCCAGTAGGCACATATGCAATGTTATTGGCAAATTTGAACACAAGTTGGAGGAGAAGTCCTGGAAGAGTTTTAATGTGGTTGCCCGGCCCCGAGTTGCCGTACGGTTCCGCTGGCGTGCCAGGGTGCAGTTTGGGAAGAGTCTCAAAGCACAGCGTTCAGCAGCTGATATTTTCTTAGAGTACCGAGCAATTAATTTGGGCAAGCGTGGAGTTGTATGCATACAGTAATTAACAAGGAAAGCACCTTAGGCCAGCATAACAAGGTGGTGTGGGTGTCCTTCGCTTTGAGATTGTTCCTTGTAATTGCAGCAATTTAACTGGCTTGATCAATGTAACATCCCTGTGTAGTCATGTAAGCACGCCATTGGGCAGGTATTCTTAAAAATAGGTTAAATGCAATGGGCTCTGCCCAAAAAAGCACCTGCCCTAGGGCACCTTATTTAAATAAGAATGTGTAGTCCTGTGTAAACTGTCAGCAGTAATCCTTTTACAGGGCTGACTAAATTCTGAAGCTCTGACATGTAGACCGTTCTCTTCCTTATATAGGGCTGGATAAGTGCTGGGCAGTAATGAGATTGGAATAAAAGGCTTTGGTAACGAAGATGAACTGGCAGTCCCAACTGAATCTTAAACTTATCCCTGCGTATACATGGACTTCAAACGATACGGGCGCGGGTCCTGCTTGCTGAACTTGGACGTGATGCCTCTGTTTTGGAGCTTGTGAATAGCACTCGGGCGCTCGGGCTGCAGATTCACCCAGATGGAAACCTCTGTACTCTTTAGGTTTGCCTTTATTGGGGTTTGACCGGGGGGGGAGGGAATAAATATCTAGCAGTTACGCATATGAAAACTTTTTTAGTGTAATTCATCGCAATGGTTCTTATTCCAGAGTGGCTGGGTTTGTTTTTATTTCATTGGAAGAAGTTTAAGCTGCATTAATAGAAGCCGTTCTGTTCCGGAATAAGAGAATTCGTGTGGGATACTGAATTAATATAACTTTATTTGGTTTAATACACGGTGTATTTTATACTTCCCTTGTGCAAACAGGATTATTAGTGTTCTGCTTAAAAATATCTGTGGGAGTACTGTGTCGTGTAGTCAGATACGGTCAAGGAAAAACGTCATCTCTACCGCCTTGCCTGTCCTTGATGAATTTATACATCAGCGCAAGAAACCCATGCTGGAAGTGCACGAATCAACCGACAGATACTAGTCCTAGAAAGCCTCAGCCTAAATGACTGATGTAGGTAAGACCCGGCAGGAATCAAGAGAAAAGCAAAGGCAGCACTTGAAATCGTTTTATTTACTTCCATGTTTACTCTCTCGGAAAAGACAGGGATGATAGCAGGAAAAGACAGGAGAGGAGTTCGGGGGTTGATTGCGAGGGCTGCTTACAAAGAGGCAGTAGAAATGTGAACTGAAGGAAAACTGAGTTGTTCTGCACTGGCATCTTCACGTAGCTTAAGCGGTTCCTTGATCTGCTCTGGTTTCTTAAAGATACCGCGGTCGGAGGCGGGCGCAGGTGGGGAAAGGAGGCGGCGAGTGGGCGGTTTGATTTTTACCTGGGTGCACCTGAGCTGTTTCTCATAAAGCAGTACAAGTCAGAGTGGGTGAACGTGGAACAACTTAGAAAAAAATTTTTTTGGATAGTGACTCATTGCAACTTACCCAAAGTGACCTGATTTAGTTAAATGAGGCTAAATATAACCCATGTGAAAAGTACTGACATGTGGGAGGAGACGACAGCAGTTGGCTCTCAGCCTCTCTGTTCTGCAGGGAACATCTTTCACGACTGGTGACTAATAATTTTTACTCTTGCTGGCTTTGGAAATAACATCTCTGCTCCATTACCCCCTTCTAGGGAGACGAAGAAAATGTGCTGTTCCTAATCTGTTGCCTCTTATCTGCCTTTCTGAATTTCAGCTTACTGCTATGGACAGTGCTATCACCCTGTGGCAGTTCCTCCTCCAACTCCTCCAAGAGCCTCAGAACAAGAATATCATCTGTTGGACCTCCAACGACGGGGAGTTCAAACTGCTGCAGGCAGAGGAGGTGGCCAGACTCTGGGGAATCCGCAAGAACAAGCCCAGTATGAACTATGATAAACTCAGCCGTGCTCTCAGATACTATTATGTGAAGGTAACAAAGTCTGTAAATCCACCTCAGATCCTTATCCATCTTACCAGCTTCTGCCTAATGAGCTTTGTTTCCTTTTTCATTCTCTTCAAGGGGATAGGTGTCACTTCTGTCTCCCAACCTTAAGTAAGGCGGGCTAGTTTATGTTTAGAGGGGGTTTTTTTGCTTTCATTTATCATTGTGCTGCATTTCCTCCCCAGTGGTTATTTTATAAGTTTCTAGATAGCTTTGTGCAAAATGTTATCTTCTTTGATTTACGTCTTTGCTAATACGAATCTGTCTTTGAATACTAATCCCCTTTCCAAAAATACGTGCCCTTGCAAGGGTTAAAATCCTCAACGCTCCAGTTCAAGCACCAGAACGAGGATGGTGATTGAGATGGTGAATATTGCACTACCTTGAGATCTTTTCTGCAGTTGTCTCTACGAAGGGGTTATCAAAATAAGCGTTTTCAGTGAAGCAGCCCAAAGTATTTTACTTTTTCTCCATGTATTCAGTATTACACCTCTTACGTGGTCAGCGAGTTTAGTGCAGCAGAATAAGATGCTTCTCTTGTTTAGTTAATGTCTTCTAATAACTTAGGAGAGCCTTTCATTAGTGCACTGGTACTGTTAAAAAGCTGAACTCGACCCACGGTGTGGGAGTCTCACCTTCGTTTCAATAAGCCGTTTATCCCACAACTGTTATTGTGTGGGTGTATGAGATAGAAAATTAAACACAGTTTCTGAGGAACCTGTCAGTTTGTAGCAGGTGGTACATCGCTTGGAGTTTATTACTGGGTGGCACAAATCTGACTTTGTACTGAGAGGTCTCAGTAGTAATAATTGTACGATAGATAAGAATCTTCTGAGGTCCAAATTGCGTGTGGCATTTCACTTAGGAGCAGAACAAGTTTGACATACGCTATTTTGTGGTATTGAAATAGCTGATTAGCCTACGTTCTGCTGACGACTTCAGCTACTTATTTTCTTTTATTATCATCTTATTAAGAGCAAAGGTGGCTTGATTTGAAGTATTAGCTCTCAATTCTGCAAACTTGTAAGCTTTAATTCTGCAGGTTCTCTTATTAGATTATACATACTGTACCCAGGACAGTGATCTCTGAGGGTAGTGGGTATTTTTGTGTTTCTTAGCCGATCTCTTAAAATACGTTGAACAGAATTGCTTGGCAGGTTGCAGGCTGTCGTTAGTATATTTAATGTTAGGTTAAGCTCACCTGTTTTAGTGTGTTGTCTGCAAGCTCTGGAANTTTAGTGTTTTGTCTGCAAGCTCTGGAAATGATACTTTGGGAGCATAACTACATTGCAAGAATGCAGTGAGTTTTTAAAAAAAGAAAGAATTTTTGATGAAAAATTACAGACTATCTAATTCCTCAGTCTATTTTAGGCAATGTTTGTAGGAAGGAAATTAATCTGAAGAAGGCCTAAATACATGTCTCTTCTTACCCACAGAATATCATTAAAAAAGTGAATGGTAAGAAGTTTGTGTACAAGTTTGTTTCTTATCCGGAGATTTTAAATATGGATCCACTTGTCGTGGGCCGTATAGAAGGAGACCCTGAAATGACTGGTTTTGCGGACGTTAGCAGTGCTCCAAAGGATGTGGAAAACTGTGGGAAGGAGAAGTCTCAGTCATGTGCTAAATCCTCCAGCCGCAATGACTATATCCACTCAGGCTTGTACTCCTCTTTTACTCTGAACTCCCTGAACTCTTCCAGCGTAAAACTCTTCAGGTCCATCAAGATTGAGAATCCGGCTGAGAAACTGACGGAGAAGAAACCCGCTCAGGATCCAACACCCTCTGTCATCAAGTTTGTAACCATGCCCTCCAAAAAGCCTTCCTCTGTCCCCCTGGTCTCTACCACTTCAGCGGTCTCTGCCTCTTCCACTGTCTCTGCCACTTCGACCGCACCCTCTCTGCCCATGGGATCGGAAGAAACTCTCCAGACCTTGGAGACGCTTGTTCTCCCCAAGTTAACTGTCCCTGAAGCTCCAGCACCTTTGCCAAACTTAACCACCAGCTTCACCCCAACTCCACCCATATCCTCCGTTTCTCCCACTCTGCAAGTTCCTTCCACACCCCCGTCGCCGCCCCTGAGCTCTAATCCTGACCTGGACATTGACACGGACATAGAGTCCGTGGCTTCTCAGCAGCTGGAGCAGGCTCAGAGCCTTCAGCATCAATCCCCGGAGCCCAAAGAGCAGGATTCATCTGTGCTGGAGAAGGAATTTGCCAATCACCTCTCCAGATCTAAAAAACCCAAAGGGCTGGAGTTGGCTCCTACTCTCGTCATTACAGGCAGCGATCCAAGTCCGCTGGGGATTCTGAGTCCTTCTCTCCCAACTGCTTCTCTTACTCCAGCACTTTTCTCTCAGGTAACCTAATTCCCTTCCTGGTGTTTTTGGTTGGTTGTTTTTTTTAAGTAACAACAGTGGTTATGTTGTATTTTAAAACGATAAGGGAATGCAAGTGTAAAGTGAATAGTCAGTAGGTTGTATTTGGAGTTCGGAAACTCAGGATGTCACTCCCATTTTTCTTATAAAACAGAAACTTTGTTCATAATGGGTATTAGCTTCCACCCCAAAGTGTGCCCGAGCGGTATGTCAGCTCTGCACGTCTGTGCGGTGTTAGCATGTGGAGGCAAAACCCACACCAGCACCAGCAGGATCCTTTGTAAATCTTGCCAGGCTGATATTGAATTATTTCAAAAACCCGAAACCCTGCCCTGATCCTTCAGGCTGATTCGGAAAGTGCTTTTAAAATAGAGAAGCACGGAGGTGTCTGTGTAGCAGCTTTCTTTTGCTTGATGCAGTAGCCATTTACTTAAGACTCGAGTATTGTGACTTAACGGCAATAAGAGCAGCTGCTTAATTTGGTTGTTATCTCTGTGTGGGAAAGGAAAGCTTTTATGCCTCACGCAAAACTTGGAAGAGAACTGAACCCACTGAGGCTGTTGAATTGTTCTGTATATATTTAATCTGTTTCCTGTAATAAATTGGAGTTAGAGTGAAACTGTAGGGAAGCTGCTCGTCGAAAACTGAAATGGCTGAAGGCAGGAAAAAAAATCAAGCGCAGTTGCTGTTTTGGCACCCTTCGAAGCGTTTGGCCGGTGAACGTGGAACCCCCAGAGCATTGCGAAGCTGGGTGTGAATGTCTTTTGTTGGGGCTTACACTGGGGGTGTCGCCCAGACCACGCGTGTGCCCGCTGTCTGCTCTTTTTAAATCCACGGACTGAGTTTCCCGAAGTCACTTGCAGGTGCTGTGTACCGAGTCGCAGGAGGAGCCGCTGTGCGGCGGGTTCCAGCGGGATTTGGCAGCTGTTGGGAAAGGAGAGCCAATAGCTCAGCAAGGGGAGGGAGAGGCGGATGGCGGCCGCTGCTGCCGTGGGGTTTGAAGGCAGGAGAAGGAGGTGGGAGGAGGCGGAAGGAGGGGATGGGAGTTCCTGAAATTTGGACCCAGCCCTCCGCAGCTGTAGGAGCTGCGATCCGTGCGGCTGGATCGCCGTGTGCTTGGCGTTCCTCAGCGCGGGGTTCCCACGGCTGACTGTCTTCGTGTGTTTTGCAGACTCCTATCTTGCTGACCCCGAGTCCCTTGCTCTCCAGTATTCACTTCTGGAGCACGCTGAGCCCGGTTGCTCCTCTCAGTCCTGCAAGGTTGCAAGGTGCTAACACGCTCTTTCAGGTAAGTTCCAGCGAGTTTGGCCAATCTCTGCCGCAGAGCCACGCTCGTCAGTACCTTCCTCAGGAGACCTGCGGGGGTCAGGTAGCCCGAATAGCTGATGTAGAAAGACAAATAGTCATATTTCTGTTTTCTATCCGCTATGTTAGCTATGTTGAGAGTGTTTAATTTTCGTGTTAACCCAGTTTTATTTAAGTATGTTGTAAATGTTGGTATTTCAGAAACGTTTTACATTACTAGCAGGCTGTGCTGTAGAGATAGTTTTATGTATTTTTTTTTTAGGTCTGTCCTTCCTGTAAAACTTGCCTCCCTGTAACTTTACTGTTGAGATTTTCCTGGAAATTGAATTTTGCTACTCTTCTGGTTGTTTTAATCATTTGTTAACAGCCTCTTCTGTTGAAAGACATTAATTAAATCTCACCACTAGTAAGAAGGAAGATTGTGTGTGTGATCTCCATGGCGATATGTAGCACAGTTCTTTATGATCTTCATATTCTGCTGTCTTCTGTTGTTTGGAAGTTCTCAGCCTCGCTGTTTTTAATAAATATTTTAGTTTAACTAATACATTAAAAAAAAAAAAGTCCCCTATATTAAAAAAATACCCTTTAGTTATAATTACTCATGCTCTTCCTTCACTTTCCACTTTGGAATTGGAATAACCACATCTGTTGCCGGAGTCTGCTTAGGCAAAGGGTAAAATTTAACTAGTTGTCTTTTGGGTTTATATCTGTCATCTCCATGGAGATGAAGGAAGTAGCTGATATGTACCGTGAGGATATAGGGAATAAACAAGTAGGTCTGAAAATACGTTGGACATTTTCCTCTATAAATAGCTGATAATCAAGTGAGGAACAATGTAGACTGTGGGTTCCCAACAACCTGTGTTGAAGTCAGTTATTAGTTTAGGGCACGTGCAGAGGTTCTGGGCCAAGAAGATTCTTTGAAAGTTTGGGGTTTTTTTCTTTGTTGTGTTTTGGTTTATTTTTTTTTTTCCTGGGTGAGCTTCTACGTGCACAGATATGAGAGGACCTGTAAATTAAAATGGCCTCTTCCCTAATCATTTTTGTTTTCTCTCTTAGTTTCCGTCAGTGCTGAACAGTCACGGCCCATTTACTCTGTCTGGACTGGATGGACCCTCTACCCCTGGCCCGTTTTCCCCTGACCTACAGAAGACATAGCACATGAACTCATGGAAAGGACATATTGGCAAGCAAGGGAAAGATATGACGCTTATATTTAACCGTGTTTTTTAAATGAGCAATTTATAATTCCACAGAGATTATCAACAATCATAGTTTTTGCCATTCCCAAATAAAATGCCTTTTTTGCAAAATTCCCTTTTTTGAAGACCCAGGTTGGGAATGTATATGCAAACGCCTTAATAGGAGCTGAAGCTCCAGTCTCTTCTCTTCCCCCCGTGGTTTGGAAGACTTCGCTCTGGTTAAAGGGAGTTTTGGTCGGTGTTGCAGGAACTGAGTCTGCACCGATTGCGGTAAACGGTATCAGAGAAGTCTTTTCGCTGTGACTCTTGGAAAAACCCTCGGTTCTTCTGCTTCCTGTGCTTGGCAAGAAGAAATCTAATGGTGATCGAAGCTGGCGTTCCAGGAAATGCTTGGGAAAGGGGAGCGTGCGTCGGCTTTGCCTCGGGGCCCGATAACTTCTGCAGCAACAAAACAGCCCGCGTCTTTTTCTGCTGTAAAAACGTCTTGTCTTTTTGCCGGGAGAAATTTTCAAGGAGTATTCAATGATTGCGTTACTGAGACATGGACAATTTTTGAATGGCATTGTACGCTGACAGCCCAGCCCCTCGGAGAAGCGGTCGGGTTAGCTTCCGCGTGCTTCCCTGCCCTCCCTTCGGTGAGGAGGCGAGGTCTGGAGACGGATGAAGAGCGGGATTAGTTCCTTTTAGTTCTCAGAAAGTTTGAATGCTGAAGTCCAAACATTTCTTGTGCCAGAGACCTGTTCCAAAGCCTGTCATCTCACTGCCGGAAGATTAGCAGGATGGTGGATTTTACATGAGGTTTCGAGGGTTTGTCTGCGCTTGGTGAGGTTGCTGCCCGATGCTAGAGTTTCAGCCCCACACAGCGGGCGAGAACACTAACGTCTGAGCATTAACGTTACTGCTCTCTTCCCACAGCTGAAGTGGAGAAGCTCCTCTTCTACCAGCACTTATCTCAAGTTTTGCATTAGATGTATTGCTTTTTTTTTTATTTGAGGAAGCACTCAGACCCAAAATAAGCGTGCGCAGCTAACCGAGAGGGGAGCCACGGCGTATCCCCTTACTGTAAATTTGCGCTTGCGTTGCTTTTCTTGGTGGCCGTGTGTTTATGGAGTGATACGAGATTAGTTTCCAGAGCCATTTGAAACACTGGTGAAATGAAATTTGTAGTAAGATTTTTACACCTCGGGAGGCCTTTTGAGAGAAGTGAGGAAGGAAAGAAGAGAGGATCTGCTCCCGCGGCCCCTCGGAGGCTGGATGTCTCGGGCGGAGGGCTGGGCGGTCTGCGCTTCCGCTTCGGCCGTCTGATGTCAGGCAGCAACTTGTGTTTGCTACTGTGTACATTGAGTTGGTGACGCGAGATAATCTTCTCCATAAAATACCCGCTAGAATACAGATGGAGACCATCTGTATCCTTTGGCATCCTCACTGGCTCTCTTCAAAGTTTTAATGAGCAGAGGAGGATTGTACCTTTACGGCACGAGGAGCTGACAGTGTACGCTGTATATATTGCACCTGTCTTACGGATAAGTGGTGAACTCGAGCTTGCCAGAGTTTTCCTTTTGCCACTTTTGCAGACTCGGAATTCACTTTAAAGCGTATGACAATACCCAAGGCTTAATTTACTGCAGTGACGTTATCTTTCTTATATTCTAGCATTGAAATACGTAAACCACTTGGTGTGTTCCTGACATGACACCCTAGACAGGAGGGTGTAACGGAGTTGCTTTTTGGGCATTGTTCATCCAGAAAGTCCCCTGCCCGGTGGGAAGTGGGAGAAAAGAAAACGCCTGTGTTTAGGTGGAGCTGGCGGGGAGCTCGCTCGCGTAGTGAACTCTCTGCCTGCTGGGTCGCGTGAGAGGCACCGTGCTGCTGCGCGCGGTAGACATCAGCAGATGCAGGATGAAGTTCCTGTGCCAGCGGCTCTTAAAATGACAATGTGCAATATTGACTTTTTTTTTAATTTTTTTTTTTTCCTTAAATGCAGAAAGCAAGCTGCAGATCATAGTTAAGAGCAGGCACCTGGAATTTTCTGGTTTGCATGACGGCTTATGAATCTGCTCTGGAAAATATATATAGCTATATATAAATAGCGGCACTTTTAATGGTTGCTTTAGGTTGGCCAATTTTATGCCCACCAAGTGTGTGGACTTGAGAGCAACATTGCAGACTAGGATTAGAATTTAAAAATAATTAATGAGCACTAAAGACTTGCAATTTAATTGCTTCCCTTTCCTTGTCCCCTATGGAGAAAAGCCAAGTTTATTTGTTTAAAAGTTGTGTATGTGCACACATGCACTTAATTCTTTGTAAACTGTATCACTTTCAGGATAGGTATGCAAGAGAACCAAATGCTAACGTGGCTTGTCGGTTGTGCTTGGCCTGGTTTCATGCTCTTCTCCCGGTAGCTCCGTAAGATTGCACTGCCGTGGCTGGTTGGCGAGATGCACGGTCGCCTGCGGGAATTCCTTCAGAGAACGTGAGTGTGAAAATGCAGCCCGTGTGCGTCGGGTTCAGTCTGCTGATACCCAGCTTGCTGACGGAGAGCACTGAGAAGACGATTGCTTTTGCTTCTGAAGCACCTGCCCAGGGAAGGAGAAGTCCCACGTGGGGTCATAGTCTCAGGAGGCGGTTGGGAAAGCAGGAGGGGAGGTGGGAGAGGAGAGGCTTGCTCACCTTTCCTCCATTACTACTTTCAGGTCACTTAAGGTAATATTATCTTGTATATATGCTGCCTCGTTAAACACACATTTACTAACGAGTATATAACTGCCAGCTTTTTTGGGTCACATTCCTGAGGGAGCACAGTGTCGCTGTGACTTCTTGGAGCTCGGTGATGTGAACTGCTGGTACTTGTGCTAGCTCGCTTCAGGAGCAGTCTGCAGCTCGTTGCAACTTGTTTTTAATTTAGTGTAGGGAAGGTGGGGGTTAATATAGGCTCTCTTTTAATTATCATGTTAGCAGTCTGTAATATGGGTATAGTACCGTGTTGGTTTTTTTTTTTAAAAAAAAAATAATAATGCAGCATTACAGAAACATTTTATTCCAATTTGTGTTGCTGAAGTAGCCATGGTGGTGTCGAATGCTTGATCATATTTGCATCGGTTAATTCCTAGATGGTGGTAGAATTAGACTGGATGAGCATGGAAGCCGAACATGTGTCTTGCTTCTGGAAATCTCTTTTCCATGTCACTGCTGCTGTATAATAGTACTGCAGAGCTGAACAGCTTGCGCTGCTGTTGCTGCGCGTGCCGTGCCGGGCTTTTTGTGAGATCCTGAGCTGTCAGGATGGCACTAGCAACACGTGCTGCCAGCAGAAACAATCCGTGGAAAGCAGAAACATGTTAATAGTACCCTACGGTTATAGAACCATACGTGTTCTGTCCTACCTGTTTTCGGAGAACGTGATCCTTGTAATGAGGGTGAGGGAGGAAAGTGTTTATTTTTTTTCTTAGCAGCAGCTTAAGTCTAGATCCTTGTTTCAGAAATTGGTCTTCAGCAGTGACGGCTGAATGTAATTCCTATGCACTGTCTTTGGCACATTCAAGTTGCGTTTTGCAATAGGTCAGGAAGTGATAAAATTCCTGGAATTTGAGAATTCATTGTTTTAACTTCGAGCATCCTAAGACTTCAGCATCCACGCAGTCTTTGGTATAACGGAACGTGCATTGTAAGATGAAAGGCTTTGGCTGTTCAGTGGTTTGTTTGGGATAATTTCTCCCTCTGATACGTTTTCAAACCTCAGCTATCCAGCAAATAGATTCTTCTTGGGTTTTGTAGTGCTCACTTTAACCACAGTGAAGGCTGCTTATGTGCATATCTTCCTTAACGCAGCTTTGCAAAACGCAGCGAGATGCATTAATGTCAGGTTCCCTCACGACTTCAACTTTCACGCGAGAACTTGTGCGGGTTGCGATGGGCTGAGCGCGCTGGCCCAGCGCACGGATGCGGTTTCTCAGGTGAGCAGCGGCGCAGGGTTCTGGTCCACTTCTGTAGCATTTTTCTAGTGCTGAGGTCAGAACCTGCAGTTCTGCCCGGCTGTTGGCTGCCCATGGTTTATTCATATGTCTTTAGTTACCTTTTGCTACTGTTTTATAGCATTTTTGTATGTACTCATGTTTTACTATACAATTTAACCTCTTCCATTTTTAATGCGTATTTGTTTACAAGACACATCTCAGTGTTGTATCAAGAGGCTATCTTGGTATCGTCAGCTATGAAAACAAACTACAGCAGTAGTTAAGGAACATTGTCAAAGTTGACAGGTATTTTAAAACTTGATGTTTGAGTTTTGGGTGTCCATAACAATTTTGTTCTGTTTCGTTCCTTAGTTCTCCCGTGTAAGAGAGATACGTACCTTCTGGCCACTGAGGTCGTGGGTATGGGTAGAATATTTTGTCTTAATAATCACGGAGCGTGTGTTGCAACCAAACAGCGCCAGCCCCGCGGGATCTTACGCTCGGCAGCTACGTTGAACATCCATTAGAACTGCAACCATGTTGCTTAGAAGCTATTTGGGATGTTCTAATGAGGTATAGCGTGTCTTGCCCAAACAGGAGTTTTTATGGTTTGATTTGAATTTAATTAAATAGTAATTGGCAATGGCTGCTGTTTAGTCTGAACAGTATTAGCAAACCTGTTTAATGTGGAAGCCTTTGGCTATTGCCATCAAGTTGAGCGCTGGTTAATATCTGAGATGCTAAAGGTGATCTGCCGAAATCAGAGGCTGTCCAATGAAGATTAAAAGATAAAATGCAGTGACAGTTGTTTTACACGGTCCTTCAGGGCTATTGCTGCAAAAGGCTTTGTCTTGGACTGACATCTGCGGCCGCGGCATTCCGCCTCGTTTGCAGGAGGAGTGCTGACTGCGTAGGAGCCCTTTGTAAAAACTGATTCTGGACAGGGAAGAATCTTTGGAAATAGAACCAAGTCTATTCTCCATAGCCCACTTTTAGTCGTAAGGATGTAATATAGAAGCTGCAAAGCCGCAGTAATGGCAGTGCTGCCCTTTTTCTGCTACCCATGTTTATCGGCAGCAGCCCTTCTGCTGAATTTCCCTGACGGTCCTGGTGCCGTCTAAAGCAGAAGGGTGAAGCTCTGGGTTTGGGCGTCTGGTGGATCTGGAACTGAGGAATGCTATTCTTGCCTTTGTACAAAGGGGGGGAAAAAAAAACCCCAGCCCCAAAATAGGAGAATATGTTCACTGCAGATCTTTGATTCTTTTTGGAGGACGCAGCTTTGCTTTGCAAAAAAAAAAAGTGACCCGCAAGGTGAGTGAGCTGGGCAGTGCCCCGTGCGCCTTCTCGAGTGCTCACGCGGACGTAGTGCCCTTCAGGGTAGCAAGGTGTCCGCTGCCTAGAAATTATTCTACCAAAAAAAAAAAAGTAAAACTGACTAGAATTTATTTTTGTTTACCCCCTCCCCGAGAATGTGGTAGAAGACTTTGACCGTGGAGCTGTTCCAGACGGCTGACAGACAGCACACTTGGAGGGCTGAAAACCTCTTTTTAGGTGCGTCCTTTACCCGAGACCGGACTCGCTCTCTTCACGTCAACACACGTGTGTGTGCACGCGCTCGCTGCGTGTTCATGGCGTGCGCTGTGCTTCCAGATGGGTACAACTAACGCTGACCCTGCACGCTCACAGCAAACGCGGCGCTGTGCAGTTGCCACTTTTAAATGCTTTTTGCACACGCTGGTGAGGTTTTTCGGGGCTTTTTTTTTTTTAGTACTCAATTCAATTATACCGCAGTGTGGACTAATTAGTTGCCAAAGGTTATTTTTAAATGCATCTTTGACATTGTTGTATGCCACATCTTTGAAAAAAAAAATGTCTTAAATGTGTCTTTGAATAGTTTTATGTTCATGGAACAGAAGTTTGGATGACTATTTTACTTTAAAACACTTGCTTCTCTGTTGAGACCATGTGTCGCAGAAGGTTTTCATCTCAAAGTAGGGGTTTCGGCAGGGCGCGTAACAGGAGAATTATGAACCTTTGGAAAACAGGGGTCGTTTATTGAGGACAGTGAACTGGGAGCGGCGCAGCAGGGAGAGGGGGGAGAGGTTGGAAGGTGTGTTCGGAGCCCAAGTCAGCCCTTGAGCAGTACGTGCAGCAGTGCTGTGCTAATAACTGGAAGCTGTTGGGTTTTATTTTTTTTTCTTTGGGGTTATTTTTTCTCTTTTTTATTTTTTTCTCTTTTTTTTTTCTTGTTTTTTGAACACAGGAAGGCTTTGAGGATGGCCTCTGCATGGTTCCTAGTGTGTGCTGTGTGCTGGGGGGGGTTACAATACCTGGGTTTGCTCTGGGCTCCTTGAGATGTGTTGTGTTTTTTTGGCTCGCATGTCTTAAATCTTCAGGCTTTGAAACCGCTTTATAGAATTGTGTTGACTTTTTGTTCTGCTGTTGTTCAGTTGCACAGAGTTTTATATATATGATGTACTAGTTTTAACGTTAATTCTCTGTGAACAGGGTTGAGATTATTCATTGTAGTTTAAGAAAAAAAAAAAAGTTGTATTCTAAAACTCCCTTTTAAAATCTTGTTTGTATTCTGTTGCAGTGTTACC
This sequence comes from Himantopus leucocephalus, assembly GCA_003993805.1. NCBI lineage: Eukaryota > Metazoa > Chordata > Aves > Charadriiformes > Recurvirostridae > Himantopus > Himantopus leucocephalus. The sequence goes on along the minus strand of RSEF01000026.1, from coordinate 3,139,635 downwards.
AGATGGCCTTATGTACGTCACAGTGTTTTGTGATAAGTACAGTAGCACATTTAATGCTTATCCCCCCCCCCTCTGTTTTTATAGCTGAGAAGTATATTCTTAATAATAGAGATGAATAAACGGGAAAATTCTAGTAACATATAGAGTAAGGATGGTGGTCGTCGTCTCCTAATGTATATTAGGACAGCTGGAATTAATCTGGGACTGAATCAACTCTGAATAGGGATGGTTAACCAGCATGAGACTTTGTCTTGGGAATTCTGAGAATCTTTGAGGGAGCTGATGGCAGATGGGAATCGTATGGCAGGAGCTCGTAAATCAGAATAGATCTGTTGGCTTCACTGCAACTGCTCTGACTTGCACCGGCTGAGGACCTGGGCTTTGCAGCTTTTTGTCTACGGCTCAGAGAGAGTCAGGGGAGGGAAGTTTAAGTTACATTTTAGAGAACTTAAGCAACCTAATCAGCTGTGGTAATGTGTGACAGTTGTTGTTCTGTTTATTTTTAAAGTGCACATCTGTTTTGGAAAGTGACTTTCTGATGCCTTCAGTGTCTACTCCTCCATTGAATTTTTAGGTTGACCTGGGTTCTTTGCAAATCGGCACGGTGATGGCTGCAGTGGTCGTTATACTACAGCAGCTCTGACATCTCTGCTTGGAGTAAGTTAACTTACTCTTCAACTCTGGAATGGATTCTATTTTACTTTCCTGTAATTTTAGTAGAACCATCAGTGGTAAAAATGACATTGAAAGCAGCAGAGGTAACCTTTTCAGTTACTCTTTCCAGAACAGAATTGCATTTTTTTATATATATATATATATATACACACACACACATATATATAGTATCAAGTCAAGAGACAAAGCAAGTTACGTTGTAGTGAGTGTCTCAACTTCCTAAACTGGAGACTTTTTCTAGACACGGTCTTTTAGAGACAACTGTAATCTTACACCGCTTTGGTGCTCTCGTTACAGTTGGGTAAACTTGCCTGGGAGAGAATAGCTTCTCAGTCTAACTTTTTTTGAAAATAATACCTTATAATAAGAGTATCTTAATGCCATTGTGTTTAAAAAAAAATAATGCTGGTATGTAATGCAAGTACATAAATAGCCAAAGTTTTCAGTAATTGTTCAGTGTTACTAAATTTGCTCTTATTTAACCTTCCAAGAGAACATATTAGGAAGACCTTCAGTGTGTTGATATCATATTGGAAAAAAAGTCTGATGAACTTGATTATAGCAGATATGCAGTTATTTGAACACATTTCAGGTTTGAATACAATCTGGAGGCAAAGTCCTAAGATGCAAAACTTACTTTGGAGGAGGTGCACTGTAATGACACTTCAAAGTAACAAATGCTGCTTTTAAAGAGTGGCACATTGGCAGTTGTTATTCAAACATAACGAAGGTCTTTCCTGAGAAATCAGGTGACTTTTCTATTGCTTCAATTTTTGTGCAAAAAATAAAATAAAATAAATCAATGTATTGCAATCTTTTTTAAAAATGGGGTGGGAATAGTTAAAGAAAACTATTTTATGTAAGAACTGACAGAGGGATTTGCTTTGTATAATGCAAGCTGGCTTTAAAAAAAGCATTGTAGCAAATTATTCAAGTCAATCATATGTTAATAGTTATGTGCAACCAGACATGCAAAACAATTGTATTTTTTTAAATAAATATTTTTAACAAAGTTTCTGATCTTTTGACTGCTTTTTTCAGTAGAGGAAATTGAAAGTTACAGCTGCAGGGCGGCTCGCTCTGCCCTAACCAGGGAGTTCATCGGACCTTGAGCTGACCTGTGGCATCGCAGCAGCACAGGCTCCTCGCTCGCATCTTGTTTGACGGGAGACAGAGCTGGAGTCGCTGTTGCAAGCGCTGTAGTGCTGCACAAGTGGGTTTGCCCCATCAGGTATTCTCTTCTGGTGAAAATTCCCTTTGGTGAGTAGCTCTGTATAGTGCCGATGGCAAAGTGGAGGTTTGAGTTGTCAAACGTACACTTCCAACAAAAGAAATGTTTTTCTGCGATAGCATTTAGCTACGCATCATCAATCTGCAAGGACGGTGTAAAGTACTATTTTTTAATAGCTGACAGTCCCTGCTGTGATACAGATGTAATCTGAGCAGACTTCTTTCAAAATAAACTCCCTCATTGTATTGTGTCATGCTCATTTCCTCCGCACAGGGATGGAGAGAATGCTGTCATGGTGGGAGGGGCTCTATCAATGACAGATTGGGGTTTTTTTTTTGCTGCAAATGGGTTTTGCAGTACATGCTTTTTTCATTCTGGGTATCTCAAGGAGAGTAACAGTGGCATCCGGTGGTGCTGGAGAAGAATTGCAGCACACGCAAGGCAGGAGGGCTCCTGAAGAAGTTCACGGCTGAGTTAAGCCCAGAATTTAACGGCATTTACCTCCTTCCTGCACTGGCCTAACGTGCCCCCAGCTTTAGGTATACAAAGTCAATTCAACAAGTCTACTCTTTCGAGAGTTGTTCTCTACAGAACCACCCGTGGGCGCTTGTGAAGACATTTAATAGAAGGTAAGATCTGTGTGGAAAAAAAAGTTTTTTTAGCATTTCTATAAGTTAAACAGCTGTTAGACTCCATCTGAGTTTGGAAGGTAGAACCGGTGAAAGTAGCAGCTGACGGCTTAGGTTACCTGAGTCGAGTCATGCTGAGAATGTAGCAATCAATCACCTTTAATTAAACACTGCTTTATATACACACGTACATATGTACATCCACATACAGCAGTTAAAGCAAAAAGTACACATCCAATCACTCACTGAAGAAATAGATGTGTGTAGCTTTACGCTCCTCTAAAGCCAGTCCGTTCCTCATAGCGTGCGCGAGGCCATGCGTGGGTTACGAGAGTACCTTACGGAAGGCACCTGATAATAAGTATTGCACAGATTAAGCAGCTGGAGGCTGGCTCCCAAACTTCAACTGGAAGCTAGAAATAAAACCACCCTAAACGACACTGCAACTGTAGCAGCTAAACTAGGGACTGAAAGCAAGACAAACCCTCAAAACTCATTCTTGACAAAAAAAAAAAGCGCTAATGATTTTAATAATCAAGAAGGCCGAGCATGCTGAATAAGACACTGTCTTTGTGAATGTGTCTGATGCTGTGTAATATACAAGAATCAACTGTGCAAATAGCGACAGGTCCTGCTACCACCTGGTGGCATCTACCGATTGTGTAATTTTTCCCCTTTGGAAGTACACGTGGAGGTGACACACACTTCAGTCAGTGTCGCACAAAAATGAATTCAGATCCAGTATCGTGCTGTAAATCATAGGGGCTTCTGTGCATCGCAGGCCAAAAGAAAAATCTGTGAAGTTCAATGACTAAGCCAGGAGATACTCAGTCTTACATATGGAACAGAGAGAACCTTTTCCTTCCCACCCTCCAGCCTGAATTGGTAAGAAACTTCATTTGCAGGAGGACCTGTTCTCCGTCATCCCTGCCATACAGCGCAGCCTCTCACACAGCCTCAGGCTGACGCTTACAGTCTTTTTTGGTACACGTGACACGGGCAACTTGTGCTCAGCTTCACGCAGTGTTTTAGGATGTTTTCTTGATTCTGACTTACCCAATCTAATGTGCTTTTGATTGCAGAAAACTTGCATGATTCAGTCATTAAATGTGAAATCATCCCAAATAGTAATGCTTAATTGTGTGTTGTTTTATTGCTTGTCTGGGGCTCGGCCGCTCCTTTAGCGCTGATACTGTCCAGTGTCATCCGTCACTGCTGCTTTGTCCGGTGAGGCCTCGTCCAGATCTGCAAAATCGACATTAGAGACTTCATCTGAACGTACCAGTTCTAAACCATTCTGTGATTCCACAAATGTGCGTGACCTCTCCCGAACACCGATGGTGCTGTTCTGCCACCCGCCACACCAGCTGCTTCACTTCACTGGTCATGGAAAAAAAGGTCTCCATTTCCAGTAACCTGGACAAGTTTTTTTGCGGGTCATGCCATGCTCCTTTTACCAAAGGTGCTTATCGTGGCAAATAGCGTATGCGGACTGAGGCAATACCTGAGAAAAGCCGCACTGATAAAGGCTTTCTCTAAGAGCCTGACAGGACGGCAGACCCACTTGTTCCCTGGATTTTCTCCAGGGAGGAGCACGGGGACACTGGTGCAGTCTGCACGAGGAAGAATTACTCCTGCAAGCTCTGCAGGCTCGCCTTCATGGAATCACAGAATGGTTTGGGTTGGAAGGGACCTTGAANTGGGGACACTGGTGCAGTCTGCATGAGGAAGAATTACTCCTGCAAGCTCTGCAGGCGTGGGGCAGGGCTTTCGCAGCTCGCCTTCATGGAATCATGGTTTGGGTTGGAAGGGACCTTGAAGATGATCCACTGCCACCCCCTGCCCTGGGCAGGGACACCTCCCCCCAGCCCAGGGTGCTCCAAGCCCCGTCCAACCTGGCCTTGAACACCTCCAGGGATGGGGCAGCCACAGCTTCTCGGGGCAACCTGCGCCAGGGGCTCACCGCCCGCACGGGAGAGAATTTCTTCCCAAGATCTAATCTAAACCTCCCCTCTTCCAGTTTAAAACAGTTCCCCCTCATCCTGTCACTATCTATGTGCTTTATAGCTCCTCTGTGATCCACAGAGCATTCCCGCTTTTTCCCTGGCTTCTCCAGCAGAAAAGAAAGCAAACCCCGAGCGGTGGCTGCCAGGGCTTTGTGGGCAAGTCAAAGCAGGAAGAGGGGACGGGAAGCAGCAGCAAAATAAACATTTCCTTGCATTTTGCTGAAGTGCTGCACCCTGGGTGCGTATTGATGCATGTACCGCTCTTCCTTTCATTATAAAGCAGGGCCGAGTGCCGGGGCGTTCTTACCTGATGAGGGCTTGGGGTACATCCTGTGGAAAAACAAGAGGAAAGCGTAGAAGGTAAAGGCCAAACCTCCAAAGATCATCCCACAGACCAGGAAACTGTAGCTGCCCCGATCATGTATAATCTGCAATTGGACGGGGGAAAAAAGAGAAGACATCATCAGAGCACTCAAATACCTAATTAGCATTGAGTGAGAGCTTTACTGTTGATAGCTCATGGGCAACGCACTGCTTTCTCCCAGCAGCTGTGCAAAACCATGACTAAGGTCTCTACGTCAAACTTCCAGTCAGTTTTTGGCATGCCTTGTCCGCACTTACCGATCCCACCAGCAGCTGTAGTACCATCTCTCCAATTCCAGCGCCAGTCACTAACACGGTTGTGGCACATCCTGCAAAGGAACAGCGCAAGCGATGTGGGCAGGGAAGGGGCGCAACGGCCAGCAGGACCGGCCCGTAGCTTCTTCAGACTGCTCTTCCGTGGCTCTCTCCATACAAGATGTACAAACACTTAATGTACGTTCCCATCTAGTGATGAGAATGCCTCTTCTAACCTTTAAGGTAGAAGTTTAAGCCAAATAACCATCTCCTGTCCTGTCGCTTGTCTCTGGTGGCAGAGGCGGCATTGCTCCTTGCTGGAAAGATTTTCATTCTTCTCTATCCCTGCCCCAGAGATGGAGGTTAGCAGAGACCTCCCGTGAGAGGTGGCCAAACTCTCGGGGTTTCGGTTCACTGATAATCTGGATGATGTTTTCAAGACTGCTGCCCGTACGCTTCTAAAGGGGACATTCTCGTCGGTGCCCAAGAGCGCTGGAGCTGCAGGAAACCAAGCACCAGCCTGGGTCCCTGCCTGGAGAAGTTATTAGTACACTGAAGCCAGGATTTGTACACTCTGATTCTCTGACTACAAGCTTAAACAAACATATTCAAAAGTAGCTCTTTCTTCCAGGCCTCCTAGACGTCCCTGAAGAGGGGAGGCATTGCGAGATGTGACGCTATGTGAGCTCCAGCCCGGAACAGCCACCTGCCCGAGTACCTGCCCGAGTCCCCGCTCACCTCTGTACTGCAGGATGTCCTCGGTGTAGGCAAGCATGCTGGGGAAAGTGCTGCTCAGGAACAGCCCCAGGGATGCGGTCCCCACAAACAAGAAGACAACGCTGTAGGAGAAGATCAGGAGCAGGAGGAAGGTTATCAGGACTCCAACCTGCGAGCAACACACACAGCGTCAGCAGGAAGGGAAACGCTGAGGCGCAATAGGCTCTACATTTTATTTTATTGTAGAGAATTGTCTGGGAAAGAAAACAAACAATACTGAAAAAAGATGACAATCTCTGAAAAACTGAAGTGGCTCGCCAAATAAAATCCATCTGCCTTCACCATAGAGGATTTGGTGCGTTTTATAACAGGACTTTATAACATAACTCGGTTCTTAAGTCTCAGCTTCATTAGGTAGAGACTTAAGATCATCGACTTAAGAAAAAATACTTTTTCTCTGCAGCTTTAAATACAATAGTACTGCTACGTCCAGAACATTTACACGTCTCAGTCACTACTAAGTCTGATTCAGCAGGTTAAAGAATTAACTCCCTCTCAATAACTGCTCCGAAACCAGTCACAGCAGTAAAGCCAAACAGCCAACTAAATTTAAATACAGTTGCTCTCGCCTCTGGCTTGCCAAAGAGTACAAATAACAGCAAAACCACCCAAGACGCACGAAGTTTGCCACAGCACAGAGAGGCAGCAGAGGGAGCTCTGCAATACCGACTCCAGTTAGTTTTTCTTAATTGCTTAGGCCCTGACTACGGCTGTGCGCGTGTACACAAGAGCAGTTCGGATTCTAAACAAACTGAATTCAAACTGCAGTTTGTGATAATGTTGAACTGACCCCAAGCGCTGGTGCCTCTCGCTGCACACAGCGGTGCCGAACTAGCGAGCATCGCACGAGGGGTCCAGTGTCAGGCGGGTGAATTTTTGTCCTTTGATGCTGCTACTGCTGTTCCCTTCAAGGGGAAGAGAGAAGGCTTCCATTCAAGGCTGGAGGCTATTCCTGCTTCTCTCCAAATACTGCAGCAGCTAAAGCAGAAGTCCTGTCCTCAGGTTTGCCAACAGAGCAATCGCGCGGTTCGGAGAAGCGCTGAAGTCGGTCGTACGCACGGAGGAGCTGGCTGGGGCTGTCCATGGCAGGTACCTGCCGTGGTTGTGCTGCTCCCATGTAAGCAGTGACTATGTGCTGAAGTAGGAGCTTACACTCATTTTTAAAACAATCGCATTTCGTTTGGCTGTATCTGTCGGTATCCAAGCTCAGTTTTCCAAGCGCCCAGCAGCAAGGTGCCGGCAGCCTCGCCTGCCTCCTGTCTGCCAAAGGCATCAGCCCAAATCTTCAGAACATCCCAGTGCGAACCATCACTCCTGTCCTCTCACCACCCTGTTATATACTCTTGGCCTTGCAATACTAACTGTGAAGCTTGCTACCAAAATAACTTAGGGTTTAAATAAACTGAAAATTAACTGTCTTTTCACTTGTTTCTTTCCTTTTGTAAGAAGTGTGAATGGGAACAGCTCATATCTGCCACGTCCTTACATGCATCCTTCTTCCATACCCTTACAGGATTCCTTCCCCTTTCTTCAAGTGAATGTGTTTTATTAATTTAAGCAACCTCACGTCACACTGGTTTCTTTGACAGCTGCTACAGCCTAAGTAGAGCATTTACCGAGCTGTCTATCTGCCTTCCCCTTCCCATGGCTAACACGGGCATTATTTCCCTGTAGATGCCGGAGAAAACAGCGTGCAAAGCAAACGAAGCTGGCAGACACTTTGCTAGGTGCTCCCACAAATCTAACGTGAGATTAACGGAGGCGCAAGCTCGGGAAAGCAATGCAGTCCTGTGGTACCCCAGGCGTGGCATGAGAGTCGCTGCACATCAAACCCAAAGGCAGACAGCATCTGGGGGGCAAGCAGGAGAAAAACAGAGTAAAAAACGGCCTTACCACATTGATGAAGACCATAGTTGCTGGCTTCATGCGGTAGGACACGGGGATGGAGATGAGCCTGCCCAGCGTGATGAAGCCCCAGAAGAGGCTGGGCAGGTAACCGGCCACTTTGTGTACTACGGAGAGAGGCTCTTCCACCGCATAGCTGTAGATGAAGCCCGAGTACTCTCCCTGTGGGGAAACCAGAGCAGCACGTCACACCGATGTGATGATTACAGGCTTCGTCACTTTAACTGCAACCTGTCCCTCAAGCATTCAGAGTATGGCGATAGGGCCGGAGAGCCCCCCAGGGGTTGGCTACCAAGTCTCAGTCAACCTTGTGCCCAAGGGTTTGCAGCTGGAGACACGCTCCCACCACCAGTAGAACACAGGACGTAAGCCTTGCCCTTTTAGGAGAGCTTAACAGCATCACTAGGTAAAGCGCATGCTAGCCTCGTATCCGTAGAGATGCTCTCTTCCCTAGGGACCGTCCTGTCCTTTTGGAATTGCACGCTCTCAAAACGCACCACATTAAGAACCCGGAGTTGCTCATCCTTGAAGACGGAGGCCCTGGAAAGTTCCCGTACCTGACAGCGGCTTAGTGTCACCCCGCTCATCGTTCAGGACCCTACTTAACGCCCTAGTAAGGCCCAGCAGTATTTTACCGTGAGGGGACTGAGGCAAAACTGTTGAAAGAAAAAGAACAGCAACTTGCCGGCCATGAGCGAACCTTCCTCGCCCAGACAGAAGCGTTACACACGGCGAACCCGGTGTGACTGTGCCGGCCAGGGCCATGCTGCCAGGCCACCACAGAGACCGCACCGTCCCCGCATGCGCTCAGCGTGGGTTTTGAGGGCTTGGGAGACCCAGCAAACAAAGAGCCACCACTTGTTACCAAATAAAATGAAGCTGTTCTTGCCTCTCGGCTGAAGTGAGAAGAGACCTCCACTGCGCACAAGTAGACAACATCACAACTCCAGCGCTAAACTGGCTAGGTTAGTAGCGGTAGCAATCTAGCTGCAACAACACAGAGCCTAGGAGAAGCCGCAAAACCCTCCCAAGAAGCGGGGCACATATCAGCCTGACTATGATTAGCTTTGAATGAGCTCCTCTGGGACCCAGACTGCGGCGCCAGCAGACCCTCGGGTCCAGCCCAGCGCAGGCAGAGGACGTGTGCTGGGTTTGGGCTGTTACAAGTGATTTGGAAGGAAGAAAGCCGTGTAGCTTTGCTCAGACAAGATCCCTCTATCAGCTGAACTCACCACAATCCCATCAGTCATGAAGAGAACAAGAGCCCCAGTGATGTGGACTGCGAAGTAGGTGTAAGAAGCCCCTCTGAAGTTTTTGCTTTGGCAGCAGCTAAATAAGTCATCATGACCTGGTGAGAAACAATGCAAAGCAAACTTAGCTGGAACGTCCCCCCGGGGCTGGGTGGTTGCCAGCCCACAACGGGGATTTGTTTTGCGCTCAGCTGCACGACAGAGATTCATGGAGGACGGTGAACAACGTGGACTGCTAACCTCTGCGGGCACAACTTCTTTCTTTACCTACCTCTAAACTTTCAGAAGGAAGATGGATACGTTTATGGGCTCCTGTCCGCAGACCAGGACCCTAGCTCTGCAGGACACTGGCTACTTCTCTTACTGGAGCTGCTTGTGCTCCTCTTCCCATTTAGCAGCAACACCTCGCTGGCCCCGCTCTTACCGTCACTAGAAACCAGCCCATTCGGCCGTAGCGCTCGTGCTCAGAGCCCCCTCGTCATCGGTACCACCACACAGGAGAGCCCTGCCCAGGATAGCTCGCAGTCCTCGGGTAAACGATATTTAACCAAACAAGCCAACTTGGGGAAAGAGAGCGATAAATACACAGCTAGTGTCGCCTCCGCTGGGAGCCACAGCCTGCCAAAGCCGGGGGTCAGGACCCCAGGAATTCCCGACTGTCCCGTCCTCACACTTGCGTCGCCCCCCTCTGGGACGTGCAAAGGGCTGGTGCACGGGTAACGGCACCCGCGCAGGGGAGGGAGCTGCTCCCGCACGCCAAGGATGAAATTCTCACTGCTTCTGTGGGGAAGGAGGATTTTGCCAGCAGAGACGTGTCTGTCAAAGACCTCAGCAGTCGGCGTACAGCCTCCCTGCTTCTCTAAGGATTAATCTCAACTGCGTTTAAGAGGAAGATGGAGATGTGAAGAACATGAAGCTCCAATGGGTTGTATGAAAATGGGCAGCGGGGTTGAGGAAAGAAACCATCAGTGTCTCAGCTAAAGGAAATGCTATCGGATGAGCATAACCTTATCAGACACCAGAGAACCCACTCCATTAGGGACATCGATGATCCTCCCCTGCAGTACCTCACCCCATCTCTAACTGCCTCCACCTTCAAGTATTCCCTAAAGTTTCCTTTTATTTTTCAGTTAAAGCCACCTCTTCTGCAATAACACTAAACACTCCCCGATAACCCTAAAATACGGTTACTTCTGAGATTCACTATTTAGCTGAAGAATTTACTTTGATATATTTCTCTTGGGTAGCAAAGAACAATATTTCTATTGTCCCCAAAACAGGGTGTAGTCACAAGTTCAAGAGCAAGCTATTGCTGGAGCTTAACTTTTGCCCTCAAACAAGGGCGCTGTCCTTATTCCTTTCACATTTATGAAAATCAGCATTCTGCAGCATGATGAATACTTTTAAACTGAACAGTCAGCGGAGCCAGCTCCAAACCTGACCGAAAACCAGAAGGAAATGAAGGAGCACAACTTTCACCTGTGCTTAAAGGACTCGGGAGCCCAGGTTTAGTTTTATGGCAGCTTGGAGAAAAGCAGCCTGGAGTCCTAACGGTGGGATACCAGTCTCTGTTCAGGGGGTTACGGTCCCATCTAATTTGAGGGCAATTTGACGCCAAATTATCTGTTTTGATTGTTTGGGTACTTCTGGATTACATTCACATGTATGTTTTGGAAAGTTTCCTCCTGAGACAATAGTGATGGATCTCACTTGTTAAATTCAATAGAGACGCTCAGAAATACGGCTTTTTCTCCCCCTGCTCACCCTCCCTGTTCCTCCAAACCCGTGAGAGAGGTGCCTCCAGCTCACCTCCTGCTGCGTGGGGTCTCTGCACAGCGGTGGAGAGATCGTCCTTCTCCGCAGGTCGCGTTTCCATCGCCAGCTCGTCGGCCGACAGCAGCGGGTGGCTGCTGCTGTTGAAGCACGGCACCATCCGCTCCTTGTAGAGCAAGAAAAACACGGCGATGGGGACCGGCAGCTGGGGAGGAACAGAGAGGGGCAGGTAAGCACGACAAGCCTCACACAAAATACAGTACGGTTCCCCAGTCACGACAGCCTTTTAGGAAGCTGCACTCAGCATCTGCAGGAGATGGGCCAGAATTAACCTCCAAGAGCACGGACAGAGGCTGGGAACGGGGTAAGGAGCCACTGCAGGAGGGATGGAGCCTTGTTAGGAGAGCTAGCAGGGAGGAAAAAAACCCCCAAGCTGAGAGCAAAGCCTGGAGCACGATCTGGAGCATCTCCTGCCAGTCCCTGTGGGATGCAGGTGGGCTGGGGACCATTCACCTAGGATGGGGAACAGGGACGCTGGAACAGAAGGCACCTAAATGTGAGCCTCGTGAAGCCCTTCAAAACCAAAGTGTTCTGGTTTCCAAGCATCTGGCCACTTCTGCCCAAAGAATAATAATAAAAGAGTAGCTTTTGTCTACAGAGAGCAGAACTGTTTTAATGGGAGACCTTCTGTGGCTGAAATTCTTAGTGAGAGAAGAGTAAGCTGCCCTGAGACCTCTTTACCCATCGCCAGCCATTAGCAGAGGTTGCTCAGCATCTCATAAGAGATGAGCTCGTGGTTCCCAGGCCAACGATCACAGCGCTACAGCTGAGCTGCTTTGAACAGCCCCTCGGTACAGCCTCTGCGGAGGGACCGGGGACTGAAGAGCAAAGAGCCTCCAGCCGTTGCCCTCTCCGCCTCAGAGCCCCCCCCGCACCTCCAGGGATGCTGCTGTGCAGGCTCCCAGCACACACCAGTCCCACCAGCACCGTTCCCTGCAGCCAGGGCTTTCCACCTGGTGTTAACACACACGGGGACCGTGGGCTTGTACCTGCCCGCTGGATCCATCACTCGGCAGCCGCAGCATCAGCCCCCCGGCCACCGTGCTCCCTCCCTCGCTGCCACGTGCCTGGGGACGAGCCTACTCGCGGTGCACACCCCGACTCGGTGGTGCCTCCAAGCCCGGGGAGACTTACTGTCATCTTATTTTGGAGAGAAAACAGAGGGAAGCAAATGAAGCTGGGTCTGCCCCTCGCCAGCCCTCCCTTCTCCTCCCACCACAACCAAGCGGTGTTTATTCTGCAACAAACTGGGGGAGAAAGCCAGGAAATCCTAAGTGACAGCTCACTCTCCAGCCGCCGAGCGCTTGTTTTCTACATGTCTGTGAGCAAGTGTGAGCTCTTGCTCCAAATTTCCTGCCTTTTGTTGGCTCGTGGCATGATTTAAATGTATGGAGAATCCCCCCCCCCCCCCNNNCCCCCCCCCCCCCCTCCTCCTGCCTCTCTTGCCTGAATTCATTTAGAGGACTTCATTGTTCTGGGAACAATGGGAATAGGAACAGTTAGTTCAGTCCCATGGAAGAAAAACGCATTTGCTTGATAGTTCTAATCCTTCCGGAGGTCAGGACCAGATTTTATTCTTCTAAATTGCAGATTTTGCAAAAAAAAAATACCCACACGGAGGGACTGGCCATACAGATAACGTCTCTGGGCACTTCCAGCCTCAAGGAGCACTCGGTGCCTCTGCAGAAGAGGGCCCCAGCTCTGGACTCCCCTACGTCCCAGTCAAACCACAGACATATCCCGACTCCCCAGATCCTCACCTCTAAATCAAGCAGGTCCCTTTCGCTTTATCCAGACTGCACGTGGCAGCGCCTCGGGTGCGCGACGGCTCTGACCCCATCAGCCAGGAGCTGCTCGCCAGCGCTGGCCGTTTCTGGGAGGAAATGCCCAAAAGCCCTGGACTCAAGCGCAGCCCTCCCCCTTGGGCTGCCACCACACCAAAGCAAGCTCAGGAAAGTGGGAAAAAGCAAAGGATCGAGCTCAAGAGAAAGCAGGTTCCCAGGGCTCCGTCCTGAGCCAGCCCAGTGTCCTGAGCACCGGCTGGGAAATCCCCTGGGGGACAGTCACCTGTGGCCACCCGGCCCACAGGAGGGGCTGGCCATAAATCCGGGGTGCATACGGGGGACGGAGCACCCACGAAAGCGGTTCAGTTGTTACATGGGCAGATGGAGAGGGGCAAACAGAGCCGAACACCAGAGCCCTGCCAGGGCACGTTTCACCAGGCAAAGCAACAAATCCATCCCGGAGGAGCAGCCTACCCCGACCACAGGACAAGGACGGCTCGAGGACTGTCCCTTCCACTCCCCGCACGAGCACGGCCGCTGCCACGAGCTGCCGGGTGGGCGCTGAGCCCCTCTCCCCATCCGCAGCTCCCATGTGCTGGAGAGGTCGGGTGGTGACGATGAGCCTCGCTGGTCCCTGGAGCCAGGACACATACCAAAACACAGGGGCAGGGCCACCATGCTCCTGAGCAGGATCTTGCTACTCAGCTCCTGAAGCAGCTTTGGTTTTCTTGAGGGCGACACCTCGGCTGCCCGGGCTGCTCGGCACGAGGCGAAGGGCTATCAAAGCCTTCCCACCCCGCGGGGAGCCCAAACAGTGAGAACCAGGGACGAGCCGCCGCCACGGCCCCTGAAATAAGGACACTGATCCTCAAAGCACTGTCCTGCTCCGCACCCATCCCCAGCCACACCAAGCTGGGCGCCTCCAGCCCCCATCTCCGACCAGCCCTCCCTCTTGAGCAGGCAGAGATTTTTTGGTGCGACAACCGTTTGCTCACGGGCTCCTTCCCAGGGCAACTCCGCTTCGCCTTTTTGAGCGGAATGCTTTTCTTTTTTCCCCAGGGGGAAGAGTGACATCCGAGCATCCCGCCGGGAGCCCGCACGGGCTGAAGGGCAAAGCGGGCAGCAAAAGCCCCGCTGCCTGGACCCGGCACTCCAGCTCCGCTCGCCGAAGGACCGGGGATGTTTTCCTCCCCCCTGGCAGCTTTTAACCATTATTATAAACTCAACAAGTTGCTGCATCACGCAGTTAAGCGTGGGTATAATCCAGGCTCCTTCCCTCCAGTTTCTATTTCGGTCTCTCCCCCCAGGAGCACGGGACTGTTCCCCCCCATTGTATCCAGGCTACTTTTAAGCAACCTAAGCACAATGGAGTGTCCCACGCTTCCCCTGGGAAACCACCTTCCGGACAAACACATCCCTCTCGGAGCAACATTTTCCTGATTTCCAGCCCCTTGGAACAGGCTGGATGATGAAATTTCCGTTCTGTGGGAAACTGAATTTTAAAATATGTTTTTTGTTCCAAATCTGGATGAAAAGCCAAAAATTTTCTCTCAGAATGAAAAATTTTGGCCGGGAGTCATCCAAGCACTTCATTTTGATAATGTTGAACCACTTAATTTTACTAAAGCAAAAACATTTTGCTTCAATAACATCGAAACAACTATTCTGTCAGCTTCACACATTGCATTTATGCCAAAGTCAAATTGAGACATTTCCACTTTAAACAATGCAAGAAATTGAAATGAATCATTTCAGTTTGTGTCTTGTCAGAATACACACAGCCCTGTGAAGACTGGGATGGAAATGTGGGGGTTTTTTACCATTTTATAACAGAGTTGCTGGTCCTGGTTTCCATTTCTATAGCTTACTCATTTCATCCGCTTCCCTGGGGCTTTAAATACAGATTATCATCATCTTTCTCTGGTGTTTACACCTTAGAAAAGGGTCAGCAGTTTTGGAGCCGAGCTCCTCTCAGCAGCTCCGGCCAGCGGGTTGGGTTATTTAGTTTAAACAAGGAATCAAGCCAGCTCCCTCAGCGAGGCTTTGGGAAGGACAATAACAGCTCGCCTTTGGCAAGGGGACACGCTCACGAGCTGCGTGTGCAGCGTACGTCCCACTCCCCGCTCCTCTTCTGTTTGCCACCTAACCCGCACCCCAAAACCCAGCAGTCTCCCAGCACGCCGGGACGCCCGGCCGTGGTCCTGGTGATGCTCCGCAGCGTGTGCGCACACGTGCAAACCGCCCACCCCTGCAAACGGCACCGGAACACGCAGCGATGCACGAGCCCAGCTCACGACCTGCCATGCATCAGCTGCTGGGCACAGTGGGACTCAGCCCAGGGCCCCATCCTGCTCCCAAAATGTCCATGGGACACTGCGAGGAGCAGAGAGGGGTCCGGCAACCGCCCTCCCATCCGCACTCCAGATATCAGACCCGTTGTCATATTCAAAGCAGATATTAAACGCTGCCTTCAAAACTAAATTAGTTTGCTCAGGATTCACCGACAAAATAGGTAACGCTGCGGTGTAATTAAAAGCCCATTTCCCACGGCATACGCAGAGTCGGAGGTAATTAAAGCTGGCTTCTCCTCCTAGGCAGGGAGCGTTCTTTTTGGTACTTCTGCAAAGAAACTCATTACAGCACCTGCCTGTTCTTCTCATCACATAAGCGAGCTGCGCAGGCCTCGGTCTAATGAAACCCCTGGATGAGGTGTCCCGGGGTATGTTTTAGTTATTCAGCAAATGGGAAGACCAAGAGCACAAAAAAGCTGTTCCCTTTGCCTTAGTGCAGAGGGAGCGGTGAAAGATCAAGGGCGGCTCGTTGGCCTGGGACAGGGAGAAGGAGCACCAGCGCATCCTTACGCTTTGGCAGAAGGGCAATGGTGAAACTTCAGCGGGCAGGAGGCAGCGGGGCCGCAGGGAGAGATCCTTCAGGAGGGATCACCCTTCGCTTCTACTACGGGAGGTCTCCAGGTGAGCGAAACGGGCACCAGCTTGGCAGTCCCTGCCCTGGCACGCTCTTCATAAACAGACGAGAGGGCACCTTACGGCAGTGGCTACGCGGGCGCTGCTCTGCTCACGGGGGGACCCCGGGACCCTGCCAAATAACTGCGCACTCGGCACATTTTGAGCAGAGCCGCCCTCAGCATCACTCCCGGCACGAACAGCACCACTGCTGCAACAACACGCTCCGCTCTTACCGCTCCAGGTCTACACGGACAGTTACACACGCGCTCGCAGCGCTCCTGCCGCCCGGGAAATGCCAGCGGCGGCTCAGCCAGCTCTGCTGCAGAGGGAGCGGGACGGGCACGACGATGGCCACAGCCCAGCGAGGCTGTGCGAGGGAGCAGCTGTGTTTAACCGTGTGGGATATGGGTATTAACTGGGGGGGTTAAGGAACAGGGCTACATTTCAAAGAGAGCCCACAGCCTGCAGGCGAGAGCCGGTCGCTGGAGATCCGCTTTGGGACTCAGCAGGGCAGGGAAGGAGGACGGGCACCAAACCCCACCTCTCTCACAAAGGAAGGGCCACAGGGCTTTTACATCTGCTGCAAGTCACCAGGGAAACATAACAAACAGGCAGAGACACCACAAGCAAGCTTTCGGCCCCAGTAACTCCGTTCATCCATAGGCACTTTCCTATGAATATCACTGCAAATCGCCCTCCTGCCAAGCCACCCCCACACCACCGAGCCCCTCTGTCCCCAGAGTGACCACAGAGGAAGACCTCATGGCTCTGAGTGTAGTTATCTGGTATAACTCCTGCCCAGGGGGATGCTGGAGGTACAACCCGCTTCCAGATAGACCAGACAAATCCCCGCAGAACGGTACATCGACCCTCTCCCGTCTCACAGTGCAGTGACCGCAGAGTCCTGCCCTCCCGCCCCGGGCACCTGCTGGAAAATGGGCACTTGGCAAAAAAAGTGAACCTTTGCTGTGGACCAGCACAACCATCCTCACGCCTCCTCCCATCGCTGGGACCATCTACCAGGCACCAACACCCGCCCCCAAACACCACAACGGCCTGCAAAGCCGAGAAGCAGGGATGTCCCCAGCAACAGCTTGGGCCACTCCGGCTGCAGCACTTACGTTGATGAGGGCCATGATCCAGAAGGCGTAGGAGACGCGTGTGACCACCATGCCTTTCATCGGCAGGTCGTAATGAGACAGGTTGCCTGGATGGTGCGGGACCAGGGACTTGCGGATGTGAGGGAGGTTGCTGGAGGCGTTGGCTGTGGAGTTCGAGAGGATGCAGTTGGTGTCCGAGAGGAAGGGGTCAGCTATCAGTGGGCTTAGCAGCGCTCCAAAGCCCACGAAGAAATGAAGGGCCTGCAAGAGAGAAGACACGCAAGTAGAGCAGCGGGGTTTACTGCTCTTCTCTGCAGTGAGGCTGGCCAAGCCCCTCCCTCCTCTTCCTCAGAGGAGGAAGCACAGCCAGAGGGGAGACACAGGCTCCATGCCCACCTGCAAGAAGATGGCCGAGTCCTTCTGGTAGATCTTCACCAGCTGCATGTTGGAGATGGTGTCGATGCAACCCATGGCCAGTCCTGCCACCGCCATGACCACAGCCAGGACCACCACATTGTGGCACAAAGGGATGATGGCAAAGACCAAGGAGATTGCCAGGGATGAGGCAAAGAGTGCAAACAAGGACTGAGTCAACCTGAGAAGGGGAAAGAGGAAAGACAGGACAGAATTACCACCATGAGAGCAGTATCCACACCACAGCTCTGCCTCCCGTTTTCAGCCCCAGGTCAGTTGGTGGCGTAGGCATTAGCAGGAGATGCACCCACAGGCTGTAGCTCCAACTAATGCAGCTCCAGCACATGCTCTTCTGACAAGACAAGGGAGATGCTACACACTCCACACCCCCATGCCTCCACGTGACAGCCGTAGCCAGCCTAGGGCACTGCCACCTCCTGCGTGGAGGGCGATGCCTCAAAGAGGTGGATCTTCCACCCAGGTTTCATGGAGAAGAGTAATCATCCCTTCAAACCTGTGTTCCGCACATTTCAAGGCAGGATAAGGCCTGAAAACCTTCCCTTGCCAACTGGGCAGATCTGGGAATGGAAAAGGACACGGGTAGGTGCAGCTGAGGCCACATCATGGCTTTTGAGCAGCTCCAGGGCATTTCTCACGGGCAGGCTGAGCAGGCAGGAGAGCTGCTGGGCAATCCCACTTCCAGGCAGGGAGAGCGCTGCTGTCATCCACATCACCGTGTCATCCCGGACCTGCCTGAACGTGCCATCCTGCCTCACAGGGAGCACTGGGGAGCCACCGCGCTTCCCTTTCTGTGCCCTGTGCCATGTCTGTTCTGGCAGCATCGTACCTTTCCCCAGCACAACGGGGCAAGATGCAGCACTGCCGCCGTTCCCGGCGCAGGCAGCCACTTCCCAGCCCACGCGGTGCGTCGGAGCAGCCCGAGGGATGCGTGCAGCGGAGGTAGAGCTGGTGCGTTCCACCCCGAGCCTGGCAGCAGCGCAGGCAGGGCTGCCGGGCTGCGCGGGGAGGCTGCTCTCGGTGGGAGCCGGGCGCTAGCCAGCTCGCCGGAGAACGGCGCCCGGGCTGGCACCGCGCTGCGCCGGAGCTGCCAAGTGGAAAGGCAGGAAGGAAGGAAGGAAGGAAACATGGACCAGACAGCGAAACACTGAAACCAGCACAACGATGGGACTATGAAGTCACAGCAGAGAGTAATTAGCACAGGCATGTCCCCTCCCCACCCTGGGCTCCCAAACCCTGGTAGAACCCCATTGCAACGGCCAGCAGCTTGCTACAATGAGTTGCTAATTAGAAATTGGGGTCTGCTGCTGGGGGATGCGGGGCACGGCCATCTGTCCACAGCAAAGGACCAGCAACGCACGGGTATGTCCCTCGTACTGACACGCGACCAGCAAGCAAAACGCCTGCGGCTCGCTCCTGCGGGCTGTCTGCACCCCGCGTCTGCTTCGTGCTCTGCCCAAAGAGGGAGAAGGCTACGAGGAGGCAGAGGCTGGAGCTGCAGCAGAGAGCCTCCGCGGCTGCCGGGCACCACGCTACCAGCCCTCCTGCCCTGACTGCTCGTCCAGAACGGCCCGGCCTCGGGCATGTCACTGCGTTTCTGCGTGGCCCTCATTCATCTGCAAACCCAGAGGGATTTGGCCTTCCACATCCTGCTTGTTGCACCGGGGAGAGAAACCAACGGGCCAAGGACACGTCGCCTTTATTCTCCTGCCCGGTGGCACGAACCCGGCTGTACCAGCACCTCGGTGTGCTCCCGTCTCCCAGCCCAGCCTCGCTCGCCCGCCAGCCAGACCACGCTCTGCAAAGCTGTAACTGCCGATCTTCCTCTGACAGCAAAACGGGGAGCCAGCGTGGGATTTCTGGGGGAGGGAGGGAGAAAAAACGAGATGTGCACAGTCACGGCAGGAAAAACAACCAGCAAATGAGAGAGAAGCAGCTTCGAGCCTGGAGAGACGAGGCAGCACTCTCCAGGGTACAGCAGGAGCGAGAGAGGCAGAGGCACCAGCAGCTGGTGAATCCGAGGCCGGGAGCGACGAGGAAATGGGGAAACACACACCGAGGCATCCCAGAAACGCCTCTTCTCTTCTGCAGCCCCAGCAAAACAACCACAGCACCGCTTGAGCTTGGCTAAAGAGCATGTTCATTACTAGAGTTAAATATTAATTGCAGATGACGTTATGGACTTAAAAAGAATTTAAAAAGTCACCTCACTTTTCTCCCGATGAGCAAAAATTCCTGCCTCCAGCCATAAGATGTTAACAACGCAATCGCACCCCCCCCTCCCAAACACCAGCAGCCCACAGCCCAGGGCGGCACACAGCCCTCCTGCTCCCTTCCCTGGCATTAGGGGGGACCAAGAAATTGCTGGCTTCCCCTGCCAGATCCCCAAGATGTAGCTGAAGGACACCGCTCAGCACCCTAACACTAACAACCAGCTGGGGGATTTCTTTAGAAACAAACCTCTTCGAGAGCATCCTTCAATGACTTCCAGAGGGGGACTGAACCCCGTGCCCTGAGGATGCGAAACCAACACACCCCTCCAAAGGGCTTAAAAAGCAACCCTGATGTTGTGCCATGTTCCAGTTTCTGACATCGCTGCCGTCCCCATCACTAACCGGTCCCCACGTCCCCGGCTGAGCAGACGCCCAGCACAGCTCTGCACCAGCGGCGGCTGTGCCGAGGGCAGGCTGCGCCCCAGCAGCGCACAGAACGAGTCTTGTGATGTCCTGCACTGTTTCAGGACCACCCAGAGCATCTCCTGACTCCATCACAAGGCTTGAGGGAAGGTCTGCAGCTCCCCCCGAAAGGTTTAGGCTGCCCTCCTCTATAGGATTTGGATGGTTAATGCTATCCTGTAGTCACAGCCAGCAAAGCTTCCCCTCTCCCTCCCACACAGCATATATAAACCCCCTCCTCGGTGTTTCTGTTGCAGCAGGCACTCATCAACTTCAAGTATGTTTTTCCCCACCCCAGGGAGCATTTTCTAAGTCCCTCACATCAAGAAGAAAAATGATAATCAGGCTAATTCAGACTTGCAAAACTGATAATTAAAAACCCAAAGCCCTAAGGGGACGTGAGGTGAGGAGTAGGAGGAAGAAGGCGGCATGGATTACCCCACATCTGCTTTCTGGGGCCCTTGTCTGCAGCAGGAAGCACTGGCCAGGCTTGGGGAGCATTGGCATCCCCCCCAAAGGAGCTCATGGTCAAGTCACCGTGCTCTCTGCTCTCTCAGAAACAAAAGGCGTTGCTTTCCTTTGGGGCGAGAAGTGTCCTGCGTGTGCCAGCCACATGCTTGAACAGAAACCTTCAGAAGGTGGGAGTCTGAAGGGCAGGGAGAGAACAGGGTCATCCCCTCTCGGCTGACGTGCTGCGACGTGCCCATGGGTAGAGGTGAAAGAAGGGTAAAAGGGTCCCATCCCATCCGCCCTCCGGGTCCCGGCGTGGATCGCGCCTTTGAGTGGAGCCTGCTCAGGGCTCCAACACAGCGGCAGCCCCACCAGCCCCCTCCTCTCCTCCGCGGGACTCGCTCAGGGCTGACCCGAACACTGGGAGAAAAAGCAAAACAACACAGAAGGACAAAAAAATACAGTTTCTGAATTTAAAAATAAAAATAAAGCAGCAAACTGGGGCACGGGCACTCAGCTACTCTGGCGCTTCTGTCACAAAAACGCATAGCACAGCAGCACAGAGGGAGCGTGACTTTAACTTCACGATGCAAGCTGAAAATCCAACAAAATGGGAAAGGAAAGGGGGAAGGCAAGGGAAGCAAGAGGGGGAGTGGCGGGGGATGCAGGTGCACGGAGCTCACCCCTGGAGTTTGCAGTGCCGGGCGCTCGGGAGGGGATTTACCGAAGAGCCCACCTCCTGCTTGGGTTTCCGAGCCCAGGCAGGGTCTCGAGTCCCCTCAGCGCTCCCACCCCGACGCTGCTGGCTGGATCTGCCGTCTCACAACACGTCAGGCACTTCTGAGACTCTGCCCCAGGTAATAGCAGGAAACAAGAGTCTTCAGCGTGCTTCACGCAGAGGTGCACAGGGCTCCCTGCGGAGGGCATCAGCTGCTGCCAGGGCTCTCTTTGCTTGAGGAACCTCTACCAACACCACGGCGGCACTCGGGTTTGAGCCAGGGTGCGCGCTCCACCTAAACCCGCTCATGCAAGTACCCTGTAAAAAGCTGTATGCTTCTGAAGCAGAGCTTGTGATTCCAACCCAGCAAACCCCAAGCATGAGTTTCCAGAGAGCAGCAGCCCATCACAAACCTGAGCGTGAGCTTAAACACCGCACTTTGCAGCTCCGCGGGAGCCACGCTGCCCTTTGTGCCTCTGGACAAGCCTGGGAAGGGACCGCATGGCAAACCCGGGTCTCCAGGGCAGAGCACTGCGGGCAACAGTTGTGTTTCTACATCCCTCCGGGAAAATCGTAATGGCAAACTTCCTTCTTCCTTGAAATCTCTCACGAGGGGGAATTCTGGAGCTCGTTCTGGCAGTCCAGGCTCGCACAGAGTTACAGGAGGGACGGATGCCATCGTTATGCTCCGTCATCCCCGTGCTCCAGGATCCAGCTGGGCCCAGAGAGCAGAGACTACGACCCAGCGTTCGGCAACTCCTCTGGTGAGGAGGAACCAAACCATTATTTAGGTCCCACCACCCACTTCTGCTGCAGAATCCAGTAACACCGCTGCTTTCCCTCGCAAGTCCATCATCCAGAGCAGACAACTCAGACCAATACGTAGTTTAATTGAAAGCAAGTGACAAAGTCTACGTTCCTCAGGCATTAAAAGTGAGCCACAGCTTGCAGGCAGGACACGCTTTGGGACCCTCTACCAGCAGCTATCCATCTCCTAACTGGAAAAGGCAATCCCTCCAGTGCTCCCCCTGCCCAGCACCAGGACCAGCATCGTTTGATTTACAAACCCCCAGCACAGCCCAGAAGTAGAAATCCTTGGTGGGACAGCTCGGTCTGCTCATCCCTGAGGAGGGGATGGTACAGGAGCTCTCAGAGTCTAAACAGTTAATATTTTCATCCAAACCCACACATTTGCACGCTGCACCACTCCCAGTAACCCCCCACAACGCTCGCAAGCTACAACTCTCCGAAATGTGCCCTCCTGCCTGGCAGGGCTGCCGCTCCTCACTGGGGCTCGCAGACGCTTTGCTAAAGCCCGTTGCTCCAAGAGGCTGTGATCACAAACACATCCTGGTGCGTAACCACAGCGAGCGACAAACACGCTCTTTTCCCCAACGTGCTGCCGCAGAGTTAAAAGTTTGGGAGTCCCTAAGCACGAAACCCCACACGGGTCTGTGTAACACGCCGGCCGAGGGCAGGAGCTCTGGGTTGGAAGCGGACAGCAGGAAACAATTCTGAATTTTCCTTCGTTGCTCCTTCAAACATATGCGAAGCAGACTGGGGGCTGGCAGAGGCACTGCCTGCTGACCCAGCAGTCTCAGACCCGTGTCAGACCCAGGGCAAGGTTCCCACGTGCCGTCCCCATTCCCACGCATCCCACCCCTCACCTCCCCTCCCGGCACACCCTGACAGCTCCGGCTGCTGCACAAACCCTTTGTGCTCTGTCCAGACAGGGACAGTTCAATACACCAGGACAGTAATTTAACAGGTGCTCTAATGCCACCTTCACTAGCCAACACTCTCCACAATTCACAAGACAAGAATTTAACAACATGTTTTTAGATGGGCATTTTAGACCAGAGGAGGATTCACACAAAATTCTCTCATATACATGTTAAACATACACATAAATATACGACGTGTATATCAGAGATACACACAGAGCTGACACGTTACATCACTGCCTGATGAATTAGTGACAATGTAAATAATCAGCTGATTCTCAGCCCAGCATAGCTGTTGACAAGCCCCAAATCAAACGCCTAGCGATCTTTAGGGTTGAGCCGTCGCGTATTATTTATTTTAACACATCCTGGACAGAAGGCTCAGTGCAAATCCCCGTCCGGGTCTCTCGCTGCCCCATGAAGTTCGCTGCTGTCCCCGGCCACCCCACGCAGCCGAGGCGCTGCCTCTGCCCTCGTCCCCCGCAGCAGCCAGACCACCAGCCCCGCTCGCATCCCACCTCGCGTTTGCCCAAACTCCCGAGGAGCACAACACAGCCTCGATTCCCGACACCGAGGTTATTAAAACAGGCTGCCAAGAATATTTTTTGTGATAATCAGGTTAAGGAAAACACCCTCCAGGAAGTTCTGGCTGTAACTTCACGCTATGGCTATCTCTGCCTGGAGCTCCAGGGGAAGCGGCAGCTTCTCTCCAGGGGTACGGACCCCGTCAGATGGGGAGAGCCGCTCCCGCCCCGCGCCCCCCGGGAAGCCCCCTCCCTCCGAGGGCTGCGGACCCTCCGGGACACGCACGGAGGGCTCTGCTCGGGCGGGGGTCTCCCACAGGGATGGCAGCATCCCGGCTCAGCCACGGACAGCCGGTGGGAGGCAAAGCCCGGTGGAGGGGGGGGGCTGGTGCCGCCCACCCCCGAGCCGGGAGGAAAGCGGGAGGGGGGGGGGCTGCGGAGAGCTAAGCCCACCGGCGGGAGGTGCGATGAGTTTGCCCGGAGCCTTACGTCCTCTTGAAGACCCCTCCGAGGCAGCTGCCGAGCAGGAGGCAGAACTGCTGGGAGAAGAAGACCCAGGTGATCTGGGAGAGGGAGCTCTGGGTCTGGCAGCGCAGGTCCAGCAGCGTGGGCCCCAGGAAAGCGATGCAGAGGCCGAAACTGAAGAAGACGCTCCAGTAGGTGAGGGTGGGCTGCAGGTTCCTCCGGAACCGAACCGACACCCGCTCGTCCCACCACATCCTGGGCGGCGGCGCGGGGCGGCCACGGCGATGCGGCTCCCGCTGCCCCCCGGCCCCGCCGCCGCCCCGCTCCTCCTTTGCAGGATGTGGCTCCGCCTCCGGCACCGGGAACCGCCGCCGCCTCCCGGGGCCGGGGCGGAGCGGAGGCCCCTCCATCCCCCGAAGCGCCCCCCCCTCTCCCCGGTCCATCCCCCGGGGCCGCCCCGGAGGAACCCCCCGCTCCGCCCGAGGCTGCCGCGCTTCGGCGCATCCCTCCCGGGGACCGAAAGGAGCCCGACACCCCCCACCCTCCGGTATCCCCCCCGGGTTTTGCATCGTCTGGCCAAAAGTGGGGCAGCCCCCGACCCCGCTGCGCGGTCCACACACCGAACGACGGCCACAGCAGCGGACCTGATGTGACAGAGAGCGCAGCCAAGGAAGGAAACCCAGAAATCCCCTTCCTCTGCTGCTGACCGCCTCTGCGGTCTCCTGTACCCATAAATTGGTGCGTGCAACCGTTCCAGACAAATGCAATTAAAGTTGCCCCTTCTCTGGATGAGAAGCACAAGATGGCTTGGGGAGGGGGGATGCGCGTTTTAAAGTCGGAGTTGTTGACGCTTACGCAAAAGGTCTCCTCTAGAGGATGGGTTTATAAATATTTCACCTACTTTAGCTAGGAAAGACTAGCAATTTTTAGAACGCTCTTTCCAGGCAAACCAGAATCGATGGAGCTCAGCCATGACAGCAGGCTGGCTCCAGGCCTGCGCACCGGCTCCTTCCCCACACCAGCGGTCCCACACAGGTACTCACACGTCCTGTGACCCGTGCCTCAGGAATGCTGCTCCGGGGCTGTAGGTGCTCATTTCCACCTGGACATAGCTTAATGTTTAGCCAATCCAAATTGCATCCGAGTCCTCGTTCTTCCCTCTCTGCAGCATCCCCTGGAGTCTTCCCAGGGTAAGGAGAGCAGGATCGTGCCCTCTTCCACCACCAAAGTGAACAAAGTGCCTGTGGGCAGCAGCGTAGGACAGGTGGGCAATAAACCCCGATTGCCCCGAGGAGGGAACTCCTGCGGCTGTCAGGCACCTGCACCTGAAACCATTAAGCAATCAAAGAAACAGCTCAGCTGCCTGCAGGGATGGAGCGATGTTGTTATCCTGTTTTACTGATGGGGAAACTGAGGGCCAGAAAGGAATGAAGCGCTTTGCTTACGGACACGGAGTGAGTCAACAGCATGGCCGGAAATCGGTTTTCATCATTACGTGATAAAAAAATCTTCCTTAATAGCCTGAACGGCAGGATGGAGGGGAGAGGGAGGCTCACGCACGGGCCTGTGAGCCGCAGCCTCAGGCACTCCCTGCCAGGCAATAACTGGCTGTGAAAGGCCACACCACTGCAGACTGCCTCAGCTTCTCCTTCCCTATCCATAAGTGGGGACAAAACAGCACAAGGGAGGAAGGATTATGGCAGTAAAGGCCTTTCCATCAAAATGCTGCTGGGAAGGTCATCTCCTGCCCCTCTTTGCCAACACATCTCCTTGGTGAAAGAACAGATCCTTACCTTCCACATACCGGGTGCCATGCCCCAAGAAAAGGGCTGACGGGGCTTTACCTGTGGTTCCCCTGGATCTCACCCTTGATCTTGGTTCTCCCTTTACTGGACAGGGAGTCAGGAGACCTGCACCCTACTCCTGGCTTCCATTACTGCATCCCCATCACCTGACAGCATCAGCTCCCTGGGCCCCGGCTTCCCCAGCTATCAAATGGCTGAGCAACGCTTTCCCCACTTTTGTGGGTTGACTGCTCCCACTCCCAGATGAAAAGGCAGCATCCAGGCGCCAGAGGTTACAGATGTCCGTACAAGCCCTGCCCAGCTCCAACAGCTGAGCCCCCTCTACTGAGCAATGGCCTAAAAGCCAGTACGTTTGCTTCCAGGAATATCAGGCCATTTCATCAGGGATAACACAAATCATGCAAGATATGC
This sequence comes from Himantopus leucocephalus, assembly GCA_003993805.1. Classification (NCBI taxonomy): domain Eukaryota; kingdom Metazoa; phylum Chordata; class Aves; order Charadriiformes; family Recurvirostridae; genus Himantopus; species Himantopus leucocephalus. The sequence continues at coordinate 3,113,657 of RSEF01000026.1, read as the reverse complement.
TTGCAAATAAGAAACGAAGCGTAGGTGGGTTAGTCAGCATAAGAACACACAGATCCTTTCTGGTTCCACATGCTGAAACCCAGATCCTCATAAAAATGCAAGCCACAGGACTATGAGTATATGCAATACCAGAATTAGCTTCAGGAGGAGGCACTTTAGGCTGTTTTCCAAACTGAAGTCAATGTTGTACTTGCAATGAATTAAACACCCACATTTTTGCGCTTGCTGCAAACTGCAAAGTGAAATCATGAATGGAGGAACAGCAGAGCAGCACGACGACAGCCAGCAGCGTCAGTCGGTCCGTGCCGTTGCTGCTCACAAAGAGCCGACAAGCGTTTGAGAAACACCTTCCTTTTGCTTCCTGTGCCCTCGCACGTTCCTGGGCCAGCAAGAGGCACAGCAGGTTTTTTTTTTTTCACACTGTATCAGTTAATCTTTTCAGCCAGTGGAGCAATTACTTCTTTAACATGATGGGTCCTGCTTTGCAGTGACTGCTCTATAGAGCTTCAACCCAGCGCCAGGTTGTGTTCAGATTTGCTGTTGTGATGTGTGGCATCACTTCTCTTACCCCATCCCAACGCAGTGGGGAAATTCAATCCTAGTAAGAGGTTTTCTAAAGGTTTCCTCGGGGCGGAACCAGCTGAGGCCCCACGGGTGGGCTTGGGACAGCAGGCGCCCGAGGACGGGCTCCTTCGTGGCTTTCGCCAGTGTTTGGGTTGGCAGCTGTGGCCAAGGGCCTGAGGCTGAGATAGCGTTGACAGTTTTCCCCCTGTCCCCCTTTTGCCAAGAGTCCACAAAGGGCAAATCTGGGCTGACACCCTCAGAAAACCCCAACACGTTACGCCAGCAGCCGCACGTGCCGGTGCCATGGGCCAAAGAGCGGCACATGCACATGGAGACGGGAGCACCGGTGCCTTTCAACAGCTGTAACTCAGCCCACAGAACCCACCACCAAGCAAGCTTGAGCAGATAAGGAAAAAAACACCTTGAATCACTGAACCTTACTGAGAAAAGATGTGACGCTTCTTAAAGCACAGGTTAAACTCTCCATACGATGGGTTGAATTATTCTAGGCTGCACGTAAGACGCTCGGCAACCCAGCGTGAATGGGCCGGGCAGCTGGAACGGCAGCACACGATGAGAGGTATTCACCTCATGCATTTCGGGGTCAAGAGTTTCAAAACACGCTGTGTGATTTGGAAACCTTGGCTCGACTTCTAGGTCAAACATTAGCCTGAGATGTTGGCCCAGTTCTTACAGATCCTGTAACGCTTGTCTAAAAGGAGGAAGCGCTCACCTACACGTTTCCCTACCGTCCAACTGAAAGAATTCACACACCCACTCCGATTTAGCTGGAATCAATGTGCTTCCTCCTGTATTGCACTAAAACTGCGGCAGAGGAGGGCGGGCTGCAATGAAACCACCCGTCTGAGCCTCCCGAAACACAGCTGTAATTTAATGACACACAACTAATCTCGTTAAGGGCAGCAGGTATTGTCCCCGCTTTGCAGAGAGATACGCTGAGAGGGAGCGTATCTCAGGGAGCGACGGGCGACCTGGCTTGAGCATCCTTGTGGGGCAGGAGGTCTCCCGAGGGGACGTGGAGCGGGGAGGCCATGGCTATTTGGGCCACCGCGAACATCCAGATGCTGGCCAGGTCCGCGGGGGGAGGATGCGGGCTGGGACTGCTCGGCGGCATTCCCCAGGACCCAGCGCCGGCAGCTGCCGCTGCGAGACTGGAGGAATGAGAGCAGCAGATGGAGGAACTGGTTTGGCAAACAGCTCGTTACTGGGGATCTGCCCACGTCAGTGCCCAAACGTGACTCAGGCAGGCTGGGCGCCGCCGGTGGTGCAGCCCGGGGAGGGGGATGAAGGGCATTGCTCCCTTCCCTAAACCCAGCCGCCCATCGTCCGCGGGCTCACACCGCGGGTCTGACCCCAGAGATCCCACAAGTCCCCCCGTGCTCCATCTCTGACTCTTCCCAGGTCCCCCGGAACCGGGTGGCCATAGCTTCTCTTCAGCACGGATGAGCCCGAGAGCAGGAATACGTAAAGGGATTGCCGCGCTGAATAGCTCTGATCTCAGGGAGATTTTTAGCTGCTAAGGCTGTGGGAAACACGGCTCCCCTGTCCCGTCCCGTCCCCAGCTCTGCCCGTCAGGTGCTTTGCAACCATGGGCTGGGCACGCCAGCTCGGAGCTTTATTTGCCTGATAGGCTTACGGCAATATTTGTTTAGGGCCTTAGGACCCACGTAAGGGACCGTAGAAATATTTTCCTATTGCGCACAAGTTTCTGAGGTCTTGCGTTTCAACCTCCTGCAAAGGTCAAGCAGTGGGAAACTCCTTTGGCACGAAGTCAGCATCTGGGAGTTCACCACAGCCAGCCGAAAAATGCCCGGCTAGCAGGCGGCAAAATGAAAGGTGTCCTGGAGCTGCGCAGAAAGCAGCCGTGGGGAACGGCTGTGATGGGAAGGCATAAAGATGGCATGGGACGGGACAGCATGGCACGGGACGGCAGCCTGCCTCCCCCGCGTGCCCACCACGGAGCAACCCACCGCGCGGGAGCCGGCCAAGGGACCCGCGTGCCTGAGACGTCAGTGCTACCTAGCTGCAATTCAAAAACAAAGCGGATCCTTCTGCTACCAAAACAAAAAAAAAAAAAAGAGAAAAACTATATCCTGTACAAAACTATCCTGTATTCAATAAAGTTTATTGTCCAACTTGGCTTTGGAGCATTCACAATACAACTGTAATATAAGCCTTAGCAGTAAAATGAGCACATCCACAAAATAGTCCATGTCACATCTGAAATACAAAAATTGAAATATTCTTATAAAACATTCAGACACAAGATTGATAGATGGATACAATCTTTTATTCTTTTTTTTTTTTTACCTTTCCATTTATTCCAGAAAAACTTTCTATAAAAAAATCATTGCTTCTTTTGGAATAAATCTTTAAAATCATTTCTTTTAAAATGCATCTTTCGTTTGTACAACACTAGTTAAATATATTATTGGTATTCTGCAAATGAATCACACCAGAGAACATTCACAGTACGTGTATCCTGGCCGCTTGGATCTATTTTTCCTGCTGTAGGACAAGCACGATGCTGAGGATGAAAGAAGGCAATGAAGAAACCAGAAAGTGGGTTTCACAGCGTTTGTGCCCAGACGTCGCTGGTGGGCAGAGCTAAGGGGACAGCCAAACCCATTTCTTGCAGGACCCCGGCGTACAGAGACAGGAGCCGCAGGGCCAGGCAGAGAGCCCCGGCTTCGGGCAGGTGAGATCATCTCACTTTTAACCTCGGGTATTTCAGGACCAAGACCCGGTGGCCCTTGCAGGACCCGCTCAGCCATCGCCGCCGCCGTGCTCTCAGCAACCCCGGGCTTGCGTGGCTGCGAGACGCCAGGTTTACACTGGTGAAAGCAGAGTGTGGCCGCGTCAAGGCCAGGCAAACTCCCACCCCCAGCTCCGGTCCCTTCCCCGTGCCCCGGGACACACACACTAAACCTTTCACGTTACCCAGTGCAGTGGGTTAGACTCTTTCGCTAATGTTTTCCCACTTGCCCGTTCCCAGCCCGCTCCTGGGAGCTCTGGGCTCCCGTTTTATGCCAGCCTAATTTCTGACTGAAGATAAGTCGTGGGAAAAAAACAAACAAAGCATTTGAGAAGCTTGGGAAAATGGCTGCCTTTTTTTTTTTTTTTTTNTTTTCATGATGTGTGAGGGAGAGGAAAAAATCCACTTATTCTGTCCTTAGTCTCCAAGATACAATGTAGTTTTGTTATTTAAAATCTTAACATAGATCTGGCAATGGGCTGGGCCAGGAAAGGCGTGTGCAGTGTGTATGGAGAGGGTGAAATGAAATAGCTCTGCCTGTAAGTTTTATTGTTGTCCCCTAACACGGACCTTGCTTTACACATTGCTTTACTTACATTTCTTTAACTAGCTATCAGCTGGAGAGACAAAAGAACACAGCTTTTCCTTAGGGCACAGCCAAAACTCCATTTTCCACCAGAACTGGTAAAAAAAAAAAACAACCAAACTTGCAAGAAAAACATCTGGAAGACAAAACAACAGTTTCCTTTTGTCAAAACTCCCCATCTGCACGGAGTGTCAGCTACTCCGCAAAGCGGTGGATGGGAGAACCCACAAAATGAAAAAAAAATAAAATATGCCCGAGAGCCACCGACATTCCCATCATTTTCATTAGCGCCACTTTAAAAATCCAACTTGGGAGCCGGCTGGCGCTCCAAAAGCTGGGGAAAGCCTGGCTGGGGATGAGCTGCCGGAGCAGGCAGGGGGCGATGCCATCGGTGGCTGGCGGGCAGGAGCGGGGTACCGCTCTGCTCAGGGCTGCTACAAACTGGGGCATCCCCGAGATCTCCATCCTCATAAACCCAGCCCGACCTCGCAGTCCTCGGGGGGACCGTAACACCATCCAAGAGATGGAGAAGGGGGATTTGGCTCCGCACTCTAATCACTGCCGACCCGTAGATCCTTTTCTTCGCAGCCGGGCAGGCTTTGGCGGGCAGCGTGCCGTGGGAAATCAGACGCGCAGGGCTCTGCCAGCCAGCACGTGCAAGTGCCGCAGCGACGGGAGCTTGTAAATCAAACCTTGCTCTGCGGGGCACCAAATATTTACACACACTATCGCCCTCCTGAATAGGAATCAAATATTCACTAAATGTGGTAGAACAAAAGGGGTTATCTTAAATTCGGGCTGTTAGTAGAGTACAGGGCTAATAAATAATAGTGTCCCCTTTAGGGAGGATTTGCAGTAGGAAAGGCAAAGGCTACAGAAGAATAAACAGCACATAAACCCTTTGCCTTTGCTATCTGATCCCGGGTAAAGCAGTCCTGTCTACACGGTCATTGCTAGGTCTTTTCCCCAACGTTTCTCCCCAGCAGTTTCCGTAGGTGACCTTGACCTTCAGCAGGAGCACCTCTCCTACAGGGGGAGAGCTGAGAGCACACCGATCTGGCGGTCTGGCGTGGTCTGCCTCCGTCCTCCCGGTGCGAAAACGGGACGGCTCAGCTGGACACCCTCTGCCCCAGCGAGCTGCATGCCCACGGCAACCTCAGCGCACGGGGGTGGTCATGCCAAGCAAGAAAACTGCACAAAGACCGGTCAAACATTTCCTGAACGGGCTTCCCAAGAGCGGGTGAGGGGGTTCCTGGTCCGATCTGCGCTCACGGACCCCAGGGGGGGCTCTGCTCCCCCCAGGCACGCCAGCACTCTTCGCCCCATGAACGTGAAGGTGCTGCTGCAGGGGCACGGGAGACACGGTGCCCGTGAGCCAGGCTGCCGGCTGAGCTGCCAATTCCTGACGGGAGCTGGCCGCCCTGGGAAGTGCAAGTCTGCACCACAGATCCCTGCCGTGCCAAGGAAATTCCTGTATCAAATGCCTTTGTGAAAGAAGATGACAGTGTGAGAGTTCAGACTTACTCCAGCCAACACCTCCCTTTGTGAACCTCCCTACTGAAAAGCCCCACGCAGCAGGAGCCGGGCGTAGGAATCCAGGCAAAACACGACCCTGACATCGGGGTGAAATGCGTCACTGGTGGCTGATGGCTCTTCATGCTCTTCCCTATCAAATGGAAACAATTAATGAACTATTCAGCCTGCTGTATGCTGGACATACTGAGAAGGGAACTGAGCAGGGATGGGCAAACCTCAAACAATGCAGACGTCTGGATGCTTGTCTAGGACAAACCCGAATTAACAGCTTTGGTCTGATGGGGGAAGCTCAGAGGAAGCATCGCATCGAGTACTGGCACAGGGAGGAGTCGCCCCAGAAGCTTTGGGGAGCTCCAGGGGGTCCTCATTTATCCTCACACTTTGCATTTTCTGAGGATCACAGAAGAAATGCACAGTAAAGCAGAACACAGAGCCCTCGCTCCTGGCTTGCTGGGGAAACAGCAGCATGGAGAGTTCCCATCCCCTGAGCGATGCCCCCCAGGCTGGGAGAGCGATGGGTTAAGACATCAGCATGTCCTGCCAGACGACAGTCCCAACACCTGCCAAGTCCAGAGGCTCCTGGCCACATCCATGGGCTGGAGGACCGGTGGGGGACGGGACTAGTCAGCTGGGACAGCCAAGAAGAGGGTGAGAATATTATACAGTAGAGAGACTTCCCGCAACGCTCACACACTTGAAGACGTTTCAGGCTGTGGGGGAGAGGTGCAGCAGGGCCTCTTCGCTCAGGATGGATTTGGCACGTTCCTGAAGTGTACAGAGGGGAACACGCACCAGGAGCAGTCCTCGGCCAGCAAAGCACGCTCAGATCTAAGCACGCACCTCAGTCCCACGGCATCGATCTGAGTCAGGGCTGGTACGATCTGGCGTTGGCTACGAACGTAGAGGCCGGGCGACGAGTTTTGAGGGATGATTTGTTTCTCTCCGGGTCTATTTCTGGTCCCCACAGCTGAGCTGTGGGAGGTTTGGCACCTCTCCCCCTTCCTCCGGGTAGAAATGCACTGAGGTGGGTGTGTGCGACACTGCGGGACAGAGAGGCTGCGCGTCTCGGGCTCTGCCACGTTGCGTGGGGCTCAGCGATGGGACAGGGGGAGATGCGCTCCTGGGACCCCGGCTGGGAACCGCATCCTGCCCCTTGTGACGATGGCAGAGAGGGTGACGGGATGGGGGGGGCGGCAGGCTCAGCCATGAGAGAGGGGACACTCCGTCCATGCCTGGGAAAGGGCTGGCCGAAGGGCTCGGAGCAGCAACGGGAGGCAGCACGGTGCCATGCTCGTGCGGCCCCGCTTCTGCACAGCTCCACCAGCACGTACCTGCACCCCGGGCTAAACCAGCCCTTGCTCTCAGCTCGGGACATCCCTGGGGAGCAGCCAGCTGACCGAACTTGGAAACGCAAGGGTGGCAAGGAGGGGGAGATGCTGGGGGAAAGCAAGTGGAAAGCCCCCTCCTCCCAGCTGCTGCATCCTTGTCGGGATTCGGGATGGGGAGAGAAAAGGGGTTACGCGGGCAGAGGCAAGGGCAGATAAGGGAGCGCTGCCCTGGTGTTTGTGCTCCAGCCGCAGTCTCTCTGGTGCCAGGCTGGGTCATGTCCCCGACTCGGAACGTGGCCACAAAGCGTCTCCCCGAGAAACAGGGGGTGCAGAGCAGGTTGTCTGAGCAAAGGTAGGTTTTCAGGAATGCCTGCCTGGGCCCAACGCTAGGAGCCACAGCCCAGCTTTGGAGATATCACCCTCTGCTCACAAAACCTCCCCCTGCCCGGCTCATCCCCCCAAGGGCAGCGAGCGGTTCCCTGGGGCAGCGCACGATCCTGCGCTCCGGGCCATGCCCAGGGCAGCTCCGCACTAGAGCACCGGCACAGAGGGTGGCAGCTCACGTCTGATGGGGGCAACATGAAAATAAGAGGGGAAAAAGGCCACAGGTCCATCAACAGCAGCTGCTAGGGGCTGTGGTTGTGGGGACGGGCAGGGGAGAGCCTGCGGCCAAGGGCGCTTCAGCATCGTCCTGCTCGAGTCAGTAATTCTGTGGTGGGTCAGGTGGGAGCGTGTTGCCGTCTCCTTTCTCAGTGCTTTGATCTCCATGGTGACAAGGGGAACACGAGATCCAAGTTTAAAATATACTCTGCCTCCTGTTCTTCCCTCGGGCTGAGGAAGAGAGAGAGAGAGAGATGGGTCAGAGAGGTCAGACGGCGAGCGGCACTTTGCAGAGATGCTGAGCCCTGCGGTGCTCTGGGTTAGGAGGTTACAAGCCCATGGCATTCACAGAGGAGGGAGCTGCGCCTCAGGACACCTAGATGTGACTTTGGTACCACGGTAGGTGACGAGCACGGATGCCCCAGGGGTAATTTGTGGACTGAAGCAGGGAGTAGGGAGCAGGTTTGGCTTTTTCCTATGCGGGATCCACTGGGAGTAGCCCCAGTGCCAGCGCAGCCCGTGGCACCATCTGGGAGAGGTCAGCACGATTCTCCCCAGTCCTACCTGACTGCTGAAAGGCTGAGGCTCGGTAGCCAGGGTCCTTTTGGAGCTGGATCTCCTTCAGGGAGAAGATGGAGACGTCTAGGCAGAGGGGGCAGAGAGAGAGGGGTCAGTCCAGCTGGCTGAGCCGGCAGCGCTCTGCAAACCCGGAGCCGGGAGGGACGGCAGTGCCCAAGTGCAGCACTGCACCTCACCAGAGCTTTTCTCTCCCCCTCCTGCTCTACATTGTCCTACACAAATTGTTTCTTGCCCTTGCAGCCACCAGGCTCCCACCCCAGCCTGCTGCAGGAGCAGCTCTGAGTGAGCAAAGACAAGAGGCATCCGAAGAGACCCGGCTGCAAACCCCCCGCCTCGGGCTGCACAGCTCCTCTTTGCTCCGCATCCCCCCGGCACGGGGACAGCGCGCACTTACTGTCAGGCAGGAGATGCACCCGCTCTCCCAGGCTCTTGAAGTAAGCGTGCCGCAGGGCTGCCTCTGCCGAAATCCGGCCTTTGGCTTCGTACTGCACAAAGCCCCAGAGAAAGGCAATTACACACAGTCTGCACGTGTGAGACGGCACAGAGGCCCCGTACAGGGTGCGTGCACATCTGTGCACCCATGCACGTGTAAGCGCCCGAGCAATTCCACGTGCTGCGTGGGGGGACAGCGCGTCCACACACTGTGCACACCACGGGGGTGTGCAGGCCATTCCCGCTGCCATCTGCATGTGCACAAGGGACAGCACACGCTGCGTGACCATAGTGCACCGGCCACGTTGTACCTAATGGATCATCAGGTTTGTGTCCTCTCATTTGTGTGTGGGAGGACACAGGGTGAAGGATGGTTCACTGCCCTTAATGGGAGGTGGTTTGGGGTAGGATCTACATGGCCATAGCTGTAGGGTCATGGCTTATTCTGCAATCACAGCTCCTCTCCTGCCTGGCTCCAAAATCAGTGTGAGGGCAGTCAGAGCACCTTCACTTCAGCAAATTCACCTGGACTGCTCTACCACTCACCAGAAGGAGGTTCATCAGCAAGTCAATGCCTTCTGAGTCCAGCCTGAGAGAAGGAGGAAATAAAAAATGGAGCATCATTGCACCCAGGAGACATTGCAATAGCTCATGCAAGGGACAAGTGGCAGCTGGGACCGCCAGTGCGCAGCTGCACTCAGAAGCTGCCACCCCACAAGGTGGAAATGAAACTGGCGTCCCCAGGGTCCCCTTCACGACCAGCACAAGCCCACCATGCCTTACGTGTCCCTGCTGAAGGAGATACCTTGGGGCGTGATTTATTAACGGCTGGGCTCGGTACTGCGTGAAATTGTAAGCCTTAAACTCCTCGTTGGATGTTATTCCAGGCCAGGTGTCTTCTGTTGGAGTTCCTGGGAGGGGGAGAGAGGGAAACCTGTCACGCTCCTTCAGGGTGGAGAGAACAGCCTGAGGCATGCCAGTCCTGCTCGGGAGGGAGGGCACGGATTTCCCCCGCATCCCACGGAGCCCATCGCCATCACACCTCTGCTGAATACAAGCCTGGAGGGGGGCTGCGGGCGGCCTCTGCCCACGCTGCCTGCCCACGCTGCCTGCCCACGCTGCCTGCCCACGCCTGCCCACGGGCTCCCGCCGGGCTCCCGAGGCTGCGCTGTGTCACCGCTCCTGCAGTCAGGCACTGCCCTCGCGTGGGGATCCGGGAGACAGCAGAAGACTCACCCAACAGCCTGAAGATCAAATGCAGCTCTTCTTTCACCGTGGAGCCGGGGAACATGGGCCGCCCGGTGACCATCTCGTAGTGGATGCACCCAACGCCCCTAGAGTGGCAGCAGAGGCTCTGGGGTTAGTGAGGGAGAAGCCCTCTGGACGCCCCACCACCCCTTGACCACGGCTGAGGTTCCTGGAGAGGGAAACGAGCTCCAGGAGCTGTGTCCCTTCTCTGCTACAGGTAATCACTCACCCCCGACGTGGAGAGCATGTTCCAAAGACCCTGAGCCCCTGGGGACACGGAAAACAGCACGGCCTCTGGGAGAGCCCACCACCCTCTGGTGTACCCAACACTGTGGGCACGTATGGTGCCGCACTGGCAGACAGATGGAAATGCCCGACCCCCGTCTCGGAGACCCCGGGAAGCTCAGCTTGGAGCCGCGGCTCACCACATGTCGATGGGTGTGGAATATTCGGTAGATCCCAGCAGGACGTCGGGGGGGCGGTACCACAGCGTGACCACTTCATTGGAATACGTTTTGGTAGGGACTGACTTGGCTCTGGCTAGTCCTGAGGACGAAAGGGACAGGCATCGAGGAGCTGCACCTCGCTGCACCTCCTTGCAATGCTGCATCTTCCCCAGGGAGGCCCACCTACCGAAGTCAGCCAGCTTGAGCTCTCCTCTCTCGTTGATGAGCAGGTTCTGGGGTTTGAGGTCTCGGTGCAGGATCTTCCTCCCATGACAGTAAGCCAGACCACGCAGCAGCTGGAACATGAAGATCTGTGGGGAGGAAAAGGGGATTGCATTTAGCATGGGGACGCGGGGCACCAAAGGTGAGTCTGCCTCAAGGGCTCTCAGACTCCTGGCCAGGAAAGACCCCTCGAAGCTGGCCTGGGGTGGGACACGCTGCAGACAAGTGTTCAGGCCCATCACCAGCAATCCAGAAAAGGGGATGGACAAAGTCTGCACGCACAGTTATTTTATTTAGGGTAGCAGTGACTGGAGAAATGCTGGTGGAGCATCAGGGCAGGCTGAAAAAGGTCAAAGAAGAGTAAGAAGGCTGAACTGAAGAGAGAAGGGGTATCCAGCCTCACCACCCTGGGATGCAGTCAGGGTGAGCTCCCCGCCCGCGGGGAGAGGCAGAGTTACGGGGTCCCAGGCAGCACCGTCTTACCTTCACGTTGTGCACGCTCATCAGGTTCCCACAGTTATCGAGGTACTGCTTGAGATCGTTGTCCTGCAACGGGAAGCGCATGTCAGCCTGTCCCTCCCTCGGCCCCCATCACCCACCCGCAGAAAGGCAGCCGTCCCCCCGTTCCCGCAGAAAGCCCCCCCAGACCCACCAGGTACTCGAAGACGAGGGTGAGGGAACGCTCCGTGTGGATGATGTCGTGCAGGGTCACGATGTTGGCGTGTTTCAGGTTCTTCAGCAGCGACACTGCAAGGAGAGGAGACGGCAGGTTGGGGCGGCAGGACCTGGGACTGCCCTCTGCCTGACTGCAAGAGATGTCCACCCCCACCACCTGTCCCAAATCCGCCTGTGACCCGGGATTGCTCACGAGGGCTGTGATGGGGAAAAGCCCCTCCTGCCCTCACCTTCCCGTATGGCCGTGCAAGGTGCCCCTTCCTCGTGCTCCAGGCGGATTTCCTTCAGGGCAACGAGGTTTTCGGTCAGCTTGCTGCGTCCCTTGAAGACAGTGGCGTAAGTGCCCTGGGTGGGGAGAGAGAAAATACAAGCCCTGCAGACCATTGCCCAGGGTGGCACAACACTGATACGCTCCATAACATTTGGAGGAAACATGGTTTGAAGCTACAGGGTCAAGTTTGAAGTCCACGCAAAGACTTGGTCTAAAAGTTGCTAGATATGAAGAAATCGGGCTACAGTCTGCCCTTTGCATTTCAAGCTGCCCTTCTAACTTAATTTAAATCCTTCAAGGGTTTCGCAGTCTACTCACCTCTCCCAGTTTGTCCAGTTTAACATAGGTTTCCAGCTTCCCAAACCCAATATCTGACTGGAAGAGAGAAAGGAAAACATCACTGGGAGGGATCTCATCCAGGGATGGCTTCACCTCCGGGGGGGGAAGGTCAAGGACACCCGACAGAAACAGCTTTGGGGGCAGATCAATCACGGCAGGCGTTTGCGTGCAGCAGCCCAGCTGATCTAAGTACATGAGGTCCATCACTTTCCTGGAGAAGCCGTGCAGGCGACCAGGCAATCGATCAGAAAACCTTCACAACCCACCGGCTGCTTCGGCGAAACGGATGGTGCCTGCCCGCCGTGCCGCGGGGCGGCCGCAGCCTCCACCTCTGCCCCATCCCGCTGCCGCCCGCCGGCTCCCGGCTCCTCGCCCCCACCACCCCGGCAGCGACCAGCAGCGGCCAAGCAGAACAGGAGCTGCGGTTTGCAAAAAGCCGATGCCCTTTCTATCGGAGAAGCTTCGTGGGATCGTGCTGCCGATGCCCAGCCCTGTTCTGGAGTGCTCTCCTACGTGTTGGTCTTTACTGTGACTCCGTTCATTCCTCTGTGTGCTGTTCAAATCGAGCGTGAAAGGGACATTTTCCCATCTGGAACAGTAACTCTTTAACGTACGGCTGAGCCCTGCTCTCGTGTACCCAGGGAAAGAAGGGCAACCCACTGCAGGGCCACAGATTCCGGTGTCACTCCCAGCAGACCCCTGGAATTGCAGTTTTCTGTGGGGACAGAGACACCTCCTCGGTTCGTTTGGATCAGCGGCAGGGGATGGTTCCCAGCACAGCAGGGCCCAAGGCCCAGGCCAAATCGTTGCTCCTTAAGCTTAATAAACGGGTGTCATTCACCCACAGTGTATGTTTGCCTCGGCGTAGTCCCAGCCCAGCAGCCAGCTCTGGCTCCAGCCCAGGGGAAAGCCCCCCCAGCGCCGCCCCGCTCCTGCGCCAGGGCTGATGCCGTGCCGCCGGCCATGGGCAGATGGAGCTGGAGGGACAGCTCTCCATCAGTGGCGGGACAAGGCTGTGCAGGGAAAGGGCCCCCCGGGGGAGGCACCGAGGGTCCCCCCAGGGCTCTGCCTGCACAACCAGCAGCCCCAGGTCTGGGGTGCTCGCGGAGCCCCCCCTGCTGCCCACAGCTGCCCCACGGGAAAGCTTTTTCCTTGGAAAGGGCACTGACCGGACCACCACGCTCTCACAAGCTGCCACACGCAGCCGGGAAGCTGCTTTCTCGCTCACGCAGGTGGGATGTGGACCGGCAAATCCTAAGGGAACACAGTGGGGTTTTTTACCCCATTTTGGCTTCCCCAAACCCTGTGCGTGCCCTGGGAACAGACCTGTCCTGAGCAGCGAAATGAAGTGCCTGCTGCAATCAAGAGGTGCCATGCAACCCCCAGAGCCATACTGCGAGTTTTGCAGGAGCATGCCTTATTCATGGAGGGGACCATGAATATTAACGGCACGTTGCTCTGGCTGCGTCTATTTTATTGCTCAGACAGAACAAGCAGGTAAAGGCAGGCTCTCCTGTTCTCCTCCCTCCCCCTCAACGGGCACGCCAGATCTGAAGACGCCTGCGGAGCCCTCGCTGTGGTATCTGTACAGCACTGAGCACTCCCGGGCAGCAGGACACACGCTGGCACGTTTGTGAACAGGGCAGCGGGTTTTGCTCCTACGTATGCTGATGCTCAGCAGTAGAGGAACGGAAATGCCAACACTAATGCAAATTATTTATCAGCATTTGCATTTCAACTAGCACAGGCTCCAGCACTTGCTAACCCACAGGAGGTGTCCCATCTCCTCCCGTTTGGAAGGAGCCAGGCCAAGAGGAAAAGTCAGGTCTGTGCAGAGGTGAGCGAAGGAACGTGGAGCCCTGGGGATTTGCACAGCTGTACGCAGATGTGCATGTGGAGGAGCGACATGGGGGAAGAGACGTATATATGCACAGTGGGGGGAATGTGTGCAGGAAGGGATCTGCATGGGCAGGGATGTGTGTGTGTGAGACACACAGCGGGTACAAGGGAGCTGGCACAGCAGGGCATGACTGCACGGGTGGGTGGCAACCAGCACATGCATCTGCTGGCTGGGACCTGCGTGCATGAAGCGAGACGCGCCTGGCACTGCTCGCTCTGCACGGCGAGACTTACGAGGGAAGCCCGTCGCGACATCCTGCTGAGGTGCTTGGGGAACTCCGGGCTCTCTGTCTGCAGCTTCTGCAAGAACTCGGGGGGCAGGCGGATGTCCATGGGCAGGGAGAGACGCTTGCTGACGTCCTGCGGAGAGGGCCAGAAGAGCGGGTGAGGAATGAATCTGACGAAAGGAGGACTGTATGGAGACATTCAAGGGGAAGTGCTTTCTAACCAGAGCTGATATTAATGCCGAAGCAATGGGTGCAGCATCTGTGGGACACTTCGTCAAAGGAAAAGGGAAGGGTTGTGTGCACGTGTGTGCACGGGGATGAGGTAGAGGGGAGCATCTGTCGGTCCCATCTGGGGTCCCCAACGTCCCCAGTGGCCGATTTGGCCTAAACCACGACACATGGGAGTTATGTTGAGAGCACCCAAGAGGACGTCAGGGCTCATGTCTGAGTCTGCCAGGTCTCCAGGAATCAAACACCGGCTCTTCCAGCCAGCAGGCAGGTGACAACCAGTACTTGCCACGTCCCCTCTGCCCGCTCCCGCCTGCAGCAGTACTTGCCTCCATGGAGAAGCGGCGCTGGTTGTTGTTGCGGTAGCGCACGGCCATCGGGGACTGGCCTTCCACCTCGGAGGGGGAGACGGGGCTGGTGTCTGCTCGGAAGTCCCTGCCCAGGTGTCCCAGCTGCAGGTGCCCTTGAGCCAGGTCTGAGGACAGAGAGAAAGGAGAGCGAGCTGCTGGAGCGGCAGCAGAAGTGCCAAGACCCAAGGCACTTGCTTTGGAGAAAAGAGAGTGAGAGCAGGGCACAGGGGTCCAGAAATGCTCTGGGGCCACGGCAAAGTCTTCCTCCTTCTCCATACCCAGGAGGCAGAGGGAATACCAGGCTCCTGGTGCATCGTCACCCACGCAGCTCTGCTCAGCAGCACCCCCAAAGCACCCTAATACAGCCCCTGCAACGAAGGTCTCCTTTGACAGACGGGGAGGGGGATGCAGAGAGGAGAACTGCTTCAAACCCAAAGCCACCCAGATCTCCCACGTCCCAATCCAGCACTGCCCAGCAGCCCTGCAGCAGCACCATGGGGTTTTGCACAGGTAAGTATTCATCTCAACTTCCCAGCCTTATCTTCACTCACGTCACACCAGACAAAACGCGATTTGCACTTTAGGAACACCTGGGCGCCCGACCGGGGCCCTGGATCCTTCTGTGCTAGGTCTGTACAAAAGCAAAGGAGAAAGACAGCCCTGCCTCTGGGGAGCACACATTCCTAATCTGCCTCAGGAACCGCCAAACTAAGACATCAGGGTACTTTCCTCCAAGGACGTGACCATTTCTCAGGTGTTTGGGATTAACGGCTGCAGAGTCACTTATTGCAAAACAAAACACTCCAGGCTGTCCTGCCCCAACCTGCTGCACTTAGCCAGACACACAGTCCCGAGAAGCACAAAAGCTCCCTTGAAAACCAAGGCAGCTCAGAAAAATAACTCTTCTCTTGGGACTCCAGGTGTGAAGCCTCACTGAGCCCAAGAAGCCCTGAAAGGAGCAAGAAATCAGAACAAAATAAGCCATTGAGCTCCCTCTGGTCTCCAGTTTGAGGCTTGCACTTAAACCTCCTCACTCTGTAATTAACGCCTGGTTGGTAGGAATATTCTGGCACACAGAGACCCAGACAGCGGCACAGCAAAACACTGACGAGTTCAGCGCAGGTCACCCGGACCCCAGCGAAGTGGATTCCCCTGATTCACACGGATGCTGTTTCCAAGGGGCCGTTCATAGAATCACAGAATGGTTTGGGTTGGAAGGGACCTTAAAGATCCAGTGCCACCCCCTGCCCTGGGCAGGGACACCTCCCACCAGCCCAGGGTGCTCCAAGCCCCGTCCAACCTGGCCTTGAACACCTCCAGGGATGGGGCAGCCACAGCTTCTCGGGGCAACCTGCCCCAGGGCCTCACCGCCCACACAGGGAAAAAATTCTTCCCAATATCTAATCTAAACCTCCCCTCTTCCAGTTTAAAACCGTTCCCCCTCGTCCCATCACTACAGTCCCTTCAGAAGGAGGCAGCACTGACTGGGTGTGCTGGGATGAAGGAGGCAGCAGTAACGGGGTGTGCTGGGATGGAGGAGCACCGCCTCCCCAAGGGAGGGATGCATCTCCCTCTGAAACGGTGTGGGGCCAAGCAGGGATGGCCGTTTTAGCCCCTTCCCGGTGGCCATACAGATGTCTCCCTTTGCAGCCACCCTCCAAGTACGCAGGGCCTCCAGGGTCCAAGGGCCCTGCCACAAAGCACCGGTGTCCCCCACGCGTCCAGGCACCCTGCAGTTAGTTCCCCAGAGCAAGCAGGAGGGAAACTCCTGGGAGTTTCACAGGGAGGACCTGTGATGCCCCAAACAGAGCCACCCGAGCGCTGCCCCTTGCCAAACCCTTTCCCTGAGCTGCACAGAGACAATCCCCCGCTATGTTTAATGCAGATTTCAGCGCACCGATCCCAACGTGCTCAGGCAGCCAGCGATGATCTCATTGCCGAAGACTGGAGAGGGAGGGCTGGCTTTCACGGGGCGGTGAGCAGGGCTGGGACCTGGCTGCAGTTTGCTCATCTGATGGATGAGAGGTGGCAGGCAAGTGACCTGGGAAAAGATGCGGTTTCGTGCCATGGTCACTGGGGAACCAGGAGACCCGCGAGCTAAGGGATGCAGGCTGTCCTCGATAGACAGCCCGCACCTAAGGGACGGGTTCAGCCCACGCCACCGGGCTCGGGAGCATCTGAAACAGCGCCAGGAGTTTTTGGGCAGACAGGCAGACAGGCAAGAATGAGGCATAGGGTCACCCCTTCTCCCAGGACCGCTGCGGGACTCCGGTCCCTGTCCCTTTCTGGCCATCTGTCTGTGAAGGAACAGTTAGGAAACTTACACGGAATTAACCACAGGTATAAAATTAACGTGGCTCAATTAAAGTGAATCAAATCTTTTTAACTTGCTCACTTCCTAAGCAACTTATCCGAAAAAAACCCAAAGGCCATTTAAAATCTGACGGAACGGAGTTCAACTTATCCACTTTATATGATAGTTTGGGTGAATTTGTGCTGGTTCCCGTAAATAAACAAGCCCAAACTCTTGGTAAAAGATGCAGCCTGTCCCCGAAAGCTGCAAAGCAGCAGCAGTGCCTGGCTGAACCAGCAGACCACCAGGCCAGTCAGTGTCAGTCTCTCCTCATCTACAAGAGCATCAGATGTAAAGCCAGAGGTAAGATGACAACGTGGGCGGTCCAGCGCACGCAAAGGGGAATGGGATACGCAAAAGATGTGAATGGACGGGAAAAGCAGTAAAAATACACAGAAGACTTGCAGAGATGAGGAGAAAGGTGTCTTGGCCACCCTGGGGTCAGAGAGGACAGGCACCGCGAGGTGCCCACAGCACCCGGGATACGCAGTCCCGCAGAGATGCTCCCGCAGGGCTGGGGTTGCCCGCGGGCTTGGAGGACCTTGCCGGGTGCTCACGGGAGGAGATGTGAAGCTGTGGGCGTGCAAACGCGGGGCCTGTTTGATTCTGCTCAGCATTTCATGTGGATTACGGTGAGCCCTGACACTGCAAATAATGAGGCTGCATGGGATATCAAAGCAAATTAAAGGGAGACCGCAGACGCGGCGGCTGCCTTTGACGAGCCTCCCGCCTTTTTTTATAAATATATTTAAACACTGTCTCTGCCAAAACAAGCTTTGATCTCCCAAGGAAAGGGGCCAGAACCCTTCGCTGCCTGCCTGCCTTAGAACTTTTAATTACTTTGCTAAGTGTGAACTCTCCTCTCAAAGCCCTGTTACACTCAGGAGGCAGGGCTGCACTCAGAGCTCGGATTATTCATCCTCCTTCCTCCCCCTCATCATCACTTCTTTGGGGCTTTGCANGTCATCACTTCTTTGGGGCTTTGCACTCCGAAGGCCAGATCTGGCTCTGATTTTTGCCATCGCAAACTGGGAGTTCCGCAGGCTTTGCAGCCCGAACAGCGAGACCTTATTTGGCCTCAGAGGACAGACCAGGCAGGGGCTGTGTCAGGGTGAAGCCTTGGCACAGATATGAGCGGTTGCCAATGCCGCCAGCTCTTATCAAAGCAAATGGGAGACACCAAGAGTTGATACCTCTGAAAATCTGGAGTACGGAGAGGAATGTGTGACGGGAGAAGCGCAGGAAGAAAGGAAAGAGCCCCTTTAATGTGCAGCTTGAGCAGCCATGGAGAAGGTTCCCCATCTCCGAGGATGCGGAGGTGGAGCTGGCTTTTGTCAAGGGTATCAGATCTGGCACAGAGCCCAGCCCGGGCTCTCCTTAACCCAGGGGCTTTCTTCCACCTCTGCCTCTGCACCTGAGCCGCCGCCGTGGCCAAGGAAAGGCCGTGCGTCCCAGGGGAGAGATGCAGGGCAGGGCGGAGGGGCATCCGCCCCCCGGGGTAGGCTGTGAGCAAGTTAGGCTCTGACCGCAGGCACCCCCTCTGCATCGTCAGACTCCATCAAGGTGACATTGCCCACGACGGGATGTGTCCAGGCTGGAAAGCTGTTTGCTTTTCCATTTGCCAGCTCTGCTTCTCTCAGGCCTCGTTTTATCAGCCTCTGTGCACGAGGTCATGATGGAGTGGACAGAGCTGGGGATTTCCCACCGCACCACCAACACACCAGGCAGGTTTCTACCTACTCTGTCCCATTGCCAGCGCCAGAGCAGCTCTGCACGTGCTTTTGGAGCATCCCACGAGCACGTCTTCTGGCCGCTGCATCACCCTCCTCCCCAAGGACAGGCGGAGGCACTCACAGCCACCGCGGTGTAGGGTTTGCAGACCGCCATGAGCCGTGAATGCTGATAACCTGTGATTTCTGATGCTGGAGGGAAAATAAAAACTGCAAAGCAATTCCCTGAGGAGCTGTGCGAGGTGATGAAAGGAAAAGTGATGTGCTGATCTCTGCTGTGATTAGCACTCTTTTCTGGAGCGCTGTGCCTGAACTGTCATGGGTCATCCGCTCACCAGGAGAGGAAAGATCCCCGCAGGCAGGTCTGCCTGCCCTGAAGAGACAACCCAGGGGCACGTTCAGACATCCTGAGCGAGGAAGGTGAAACCTGAAGCAAAGCTGTTTCGTGGGGAAGAGAAGCAGCACAAGAGTGACTGCCACGGCTCCAGTCTCAGCTCTGCCACCAGCTTTCTGCACAAGGGTAGCAAAGTCATTTTGCCTCTTTGCACCTCGATTTCTCCATCTGTAAAACAGAGGAGACCAACACCTCAGAGAGAACTGCTGCTTCCCTAAAGTCAGAGCCCTCTCCAGACCAGGCGGCTCCCAGGAGGTCCAAACCTCGCCACTGAACCCTGCCAAAGAGCCACTTGCACATAAACCCCCTTCTCATCCCCTCCAGTATCCCCAAAAAGATCCCGTCCCCCCACACATAGGATCATCTGAAGCATCCCGCTCCCACACCATGCCCGGATGCCTCCTCGCCCCGGGGTGCTAGGGCTCGTGTGCCCCCCGCACTGGTGCCTCCACCTTCCCTCTGCTGAGCCCCCGCCAAGTCCTCCTGGCACAGGGCTGCGGGCAAAGAGCTCCCAGCCAGGAGGGGTTCGTTAAACGGCCAAAGAGATGCCTCAGACAAATGTGGCTGTCAGGGCTCTTCATAAACAACAGCCGCAGCCCGCAGGAGATGGAGATTAAGGGCACGGTGGAGGTGACTTCTCGGGGTTGTTTACAACCCCCGCGGGAAACTTAATCAAGAGATCTCCGGCAGGAGGGAGCGGTGATGGGGACAGCGCGTTTTGCCTGTCCTGCGTGGGAGAGGGCTCGGGTACAAACTGGGAACCCTGTGCCGGGGAGGAGGGGGCACCGGGGAGGGAGAGCCGTGGCGGGGGGCCAGGACGCGCCGCATCCAGGCAGGGAGGGAGGGAGGTACCGACCGGTGGGGGCTGGCACCGGCACACCTCACGGGCTGGTGCTGGCAGACCTCGAGTCCCTGATGCATTCCCGGGTCCAGGCAGGAGGATCTCCTAATTGTACCATGTCATGGTCTAGTACTGGTCCAGCCTCTACCCACGGGGTCGGGAACACCCTCCGTCCTGCCCCAGGGCTGCTCTGACTTTGCTCTTATTCTTTCCTGGCTGCCTCAGGAGCGAGACCAAAAGCCGGGGGCATAGGCAGATCTGCTTGCGCTGGTTTGCCACTCAAGGGCAAAGGAAGAACCGTGACCGAAGCTTCATTAAAGCAGAAGAACGGGGAAATCGCCTCCCCGACAAAGCCCTGGTTTGCACGGCGCAGATAATGAGCCCAGGCTCCGCCATCCCAGAGCAGAGGTCCCCCAAGGAAGGCAACAGCAGCAGCAGCTGTCAGCGCCCAGGACTTCCTTAGCCTTGCGCCATTTTATCCCCACAGCTTCTGCACATCTAATTAAGGGCTCAAGTCTAATTATAGCCCTCGCTGCTTGCTAGGGTGTGAGGGGACGTGTGTGTGGGGCGGCAGCAGGGAAGGAGGCTGTGAGGGATGATGTTCAGGGCAGCCTGGGTGTCTGGAGGGATAAAGAAGAGCATCGGGAGCTGCAGGAGCGAGGAAAGCCAGCTCTAAATTAGGTTACTGCATCTCTTCTTTCAAGCAGGTTAGCTGGCAGAGAGACAGTCCCTCCCTGCTGGGGCAGATGCGAGTGCCAGGCAATTACATCACGGCCCCAGCCGCCGCTTGCAGCAAAAGTTTCTAGCAATTGTGGCTGCAGGGTGAGGGGAAAAAGAGCTTGAACGTGACCTGAGCGGAGCTGAGGGCACCCACACATGAACGGGCTGGCCGGTGGCAAAGCGAGCTGGTTTGGTAGGAGGCAGCAGCAAACGACCAACGTGATCGCCGGGAGCGGTTCAGCCTCACACCCGCAGCAGCGAATTTACCCCCGGATGAATCAAGTCTGACTTTCTCAGGTTTCCAAAGGCCTGCCTGCCAGCAGCTCTGCCTGCTTGTCCGTGCACAGCCACCTTGGCGCGATCCGCTCCCGGTTCGTGCCTCCAGCGCTGCCTCTCCCTCGCTATGCCCGTAGCCCAGACAGCGGCGCCTGCCCCAGCCTGCAGTGAGGCTGCTCTGTTTGCAGAAGGCATGTGCCCCGTTCTGCTCGCCGAGGTGTTAACCCTAAACCTCCCCGGGACCTTGAGAACCGCACCCCGGGAGAAGGCGGTGGGTCCAGGAGCAAAGGATGGTTCAGCGAGCCCCTGACCAGAGAGAGCACCTTTGGGCAGGCGGGAGGAGCTCCCACGCTCTTCCCCTTAACCACAGATGTGTCATTCCTCTCCATTTTGTGCAACTGCCTTTCCCTCCTATAAGGCTGTCCTTATGCAAGCATAAATCTCTCTTCAGATCAGATTTAATGACAAGGTGTTATTAATCCTGCTGGATAGATGGGGAAAGCAACACAAACAAAGGGGCCGTAACTTTCCACATGTCAACACACCCAGAGAAAGGCCGGGGGGGCTGGAGAGGAGATGCTTGCTGGCAGCGCTGACCGCAGATGCTCCCAACCAGCCCCAGCAAGGGCCCGGGGGGCTCCCTACCTTCATTCCTCCGGTTGTTGAGCTGGTTGAACTGCTCCGTGAACTCCGTCAGCGACTCCTCGATGGTCTCCGTCCGCGGAACCGAGAGCGAAAACCTCCGCTTGAAGTTTTTCATCTTGTTCATTTTACCTTGTGCTGCGAGGGATGGCAGAGCCCTGCGGGGAAGGGGAGAGAGGAGGCTGAGAGGGCTGGACGACGCACGGGACGCCCCCCAGCGCCCCAACTCCTGCTCTTCGGGGCTGGCAGCACCCTGACCCGAATTTTCCCTGCTGGGGATCTGCGGGGGTCCCTAGGGACATCCGCTTCTCTGAAGCACCGCTGCTGTGTCAGAGCAATAGAGGAGCCACATGGTCACCAGGTTCCTCATGAATTTTAGGGCTGACTGTGGTCAAGAGGTTTTCTGGGCTGGTTATCAGAGCTATGGACACTGAATCATGAGTACCAACACAGGCTGCACCTTACAGCGTCCGTGGAAACTCCAGGAACGCCTGGAACAGGGAAAAGCAGGGTAGGAATAGAAGGAAAGCAAGAAGGAGTAAACAGTGATGGAAAGGATTCAATACCGCGCTCCTCCCTGTACAAGGAGGCACCTCTCCCCCGGCGGTTTGGTCTCTGCTTTGCCCTTGCAAGAAAGTCTTCCTGAGCCAGCAGCAAAATGCTGAGTGGAGCCAGTACCGGCCGGGGGCATCCCTGAGAGCCACGGCAAGGGGAGATGCTTCAACCTCACAGCTTGCTCACAAGCTCCTGAATGACTCATCCTGTGCGGGCATTAGAATCGCCTTAGCCAGGGATCTGATTAAAGCAATAAAACCCTTAAAAGAAGAAAACCCTCAAGGGGCACATGGCGAAGCGTGCCGAGTCCGAGCAGCCACACGAGCAGGCTGAGGGAGCTCGCCCTGGGCGTCTGGGAGCCACACGCCGCTTTGCCTTCCCTGCTTTGGCTCTTGCCAGGCCTGCCTGTAGCTCAGCAGCGCAGACGGGACCGGGCTGCAAGAGCTGTACGTGCAGGGCTTGGTCCTTAGCACCAGCCCCGCTGCACACATCAGTGCCTCACCCCCAACCAGCCACAGCTCTGCCCCTTCCAGTCCCAGACGCGAGGAGGTTTGGCTCTGTCCCTCTCCCCGTCCCAGTCCGATGAGCGTAGCGCGGCTCCTCCACCAGCCTTTATCGCCTCAACCCTCCAACCTGTCTGGCGGCGGATTTTCCATTAACAGCGTGGATTCCTTCAACGCTACCTTCACCCACCAGCCCAAGGAGGGATCTTAAGGGGAAAATCATCCTTCAGAACCAAACAGGCAGCAAAAGCTACACAGAGCGGTTCTTCCCTGCACCGACACACACATCCTGTGACTTGTCCCGCACCCCTGGAGCAGGTCTGCCCCCCAACTCCTGGATGTCCCCACGGCGGCTGAGCAGCCCCCTCCCCACCTCTCCCAGCCCCCTCCGGGACTGATCAGCACAAACAAACAAACGGTGATGGTGATCCCATTCCAGCCTGATGCGATCAGACACAGCATCCGGGAGCTAATGCATCGCGTCGCCAGGGCAACGGGAACACTTGGGTTGACATGCCTGCATCTGAAAGCTTAAAAGATTATCCGTCAGCAATATAAACACTCCCCTTGCGTGTCTGCCACGCTCTGCTGCGAGGCATGGCACCCTGCGGTGGGTGCAATGCCCTGAAAATCCCTGGGATTCACCCGAAGCCTGGGGACTCACACCCCTCAGCCACCCCCGCTCGTCTCCCACCTTTAATGCTGCCAATTCCTAAGGGTGAAGTCTCGCCAGCAGCGCTTGCGTACCTGGAATCAGGGCTGGGGTGTTTGGTTGGGGGTGGGAAGGGAGGCTGGAAGCCGCTTTGAGTTGCAAAGCGAGGCGGGAGGATGCTAGACACATCCACTCCAGGCTTCAGACATTTAAATGTTTCCTCGGCACCACAGAAACATGCTTTGACAACAAAGGAGCTGGCACCAGCCAGTGCTGCATGAACAAAGTCCCCGTGCTGGTGCTTTCCTCGCGGCCAAGAAGAAAGTCTCCAAGCAGTGCTGTTCCTTCTGCAGGGACGGCAAAGCTTGACGCTTGCTTTGGAGACCATTTTCCCAGCCCGTGGCTCTGACCCGGTTCCCTACCTTGCAAGCTAAGCAAGTTTTAACCGAGGCGCTGCTGGTGTGTGGAAATGCCGCTGGTGTCGCAGGCACCCAAGGAACTAAACCGACCCCAAGTGTTCTGCTCCAGCTGTGCACTGCTGAAGTGGCACGAGTAAAACCCACAGAGGCCCCTGTGCTAGGCACAGTTTTACTCCCAAATGGGAAACAGGAGCTCAGGCAAAATCCGTGATGCTCCCAGCAGGTACATCAGAGGCTCAAACAAAAGACAGTCTCTCCACGTTAATGTTCAGATAAGCCCCAGTGTCGTTATTCTTTCAAATGAGGGCATAAGCAAGTTTCCACGCATCCCTGGTGAAGGTTACACGAACGGACCGTGCTCTGGTAGCATCCCGAGCCACCCCTGCGCGTGTCCGTTACACAGCCAGTGCAAGGACGCCCTCGCAGCAGCAAACGCTGCACTTACCTGACTTCAAATCCACCTGAGGACACCAGGCTGCCTTCACTAGGAACGGGCAGGGGCGAGAGAGTTGCATGAGTCCCCCCAGACGCTTAAATCACAGCTTAGAGAGGAAGGCTCTGTGTCCACGAGAGGCGTAGCAATGCTGTGCACCCCAACAGCGGATGAAAGAAGCGTACCCAAATCCTGGATAACACGCCTGGGCAGGACCAAGGAGGACAGATCCCAACTCTGAGCACCATCCCCTCTCCTGCCCGTTTGGAAAGGGCTCCCGGCCTGGGACTGGGAGGGACTGGGCTGGGGGATGCTGCAGAGCCGCTCGTCGTCGTCCCCCCCCCCACTACACCTGCTGTGCCCAAAGGACAGCAGTCACCCTGCTGTGATGGGGACAAAGTCCCACCAGGGCAGGGAGTGGCACGGGACGGTCAGGAGAGCAATCCAGGACCAGGAGGTGACGGGAAGGTGCTCAGCACCTGCGCTGACAATCCCCCACCGCACCAACCCCCCACCTCTAGAAGGGCCCTGGGCTCCAGGACCAGGAAAGATCCAGGGAATATAAAAGACACTCCGTCTCCAGGTGAGGGAAAAAGCAGATGAGGGGAAAGGGTCTCTCCATCTCCCTCCCTGTCCGCTCGCTCTCCTCAAAACAGTGCGAGGAGTTTAGGAAGCAAACACCTTCGCACCGACAAAAATCTGTGCTGCACAAACCGCAGTCCGAATCCTTCCCCCCCCCCACCCCTTGCCACCGACCGGAGTGCCGGCAGCTCCAGGCTGCTAAATATAAACTTCCTCAGGGATGAAGCGGGGTGGGGGTAAAAATAGCGCCAACATCGCCGGGCACCTCTGCGGCGATGCAGACGCCGGCCCCGCGCTCGTTATCTTTATGGCTCTGTGCCGTTTTGTTCCGGCCACACCTGCACCTACTCGGCATCTGGTGATGGAGTTCACATCGAAGCGTTTGTCAACTGGAATTTACGGGACTGTTCTTGTTCTCAGCCCTCCGCTCCCCCCGGAGAGGAATTCATCCCGCCCCGAGTGCCCCTTGGGATCCGGGCGCCCTAAAGCCGGGATTCGCTCCCCTCCCGCGAGCACGGCATCCCACAACCCGCGTGGGGGAGGGTAGCGCGGGGTCCCCTCCCCGCACGCTGCCCTGGGCAGCACCCCGGGCTGCGAGGGGCTTCGCCCACCCGCCGGCTGCGTTTCTGCGGAGACGAGGCATCCCCTGCTCCAGCTAAACGGAGCGGCCCAGCCCTCTCCCCCGGCATGGATTTCAAAGGAAGATTTGCCAGCGCCCGCCTCTTGTTTTCCCCCTTTCCACCAGATTTAGCGTACTAAAGGAAGCGGAGGCATTTATTGACTTTCCGAGAGAAAGCGGCACTTGCTAAGCAAAGCGATGACATCACTTGTTTTACAGCCTGAAGGATCTCGAAGGGAATTACAGCCACCCCTGAACTGGAGTCATCTCTGGGACGGAAGAAGGCGGCTGATTAAACAACATGCAGAAACGTGACGTTGCATGGTAGGACATGAAGGAGTCTCAAACGGCAATAAGGAATTCAGGCGTCAACAGGCAAAACCGAAATCGCCCGGGCTGGGGTTTGGGCAGGGAACGGGGACTACAGCCAGCAGTGCGGCGCGAGCGCTCTGCGTTACTGTAACACAGGCAGAGAGTAAATACTTGGCTAAAACACTTCAAAGAGCCCAAAGCTGAATCCCGTCAGGGAAAGCTCATCATGTGGTCAAGACAAGATGTTAACGATTCTTTAAACACTGCATTTAAAGCCGTATCCGCTGCACGAGCGATAACCGCGCTCGCTATTTTTCAGCGAACTGTTCCCACAGGCATTTGGGCTGTGACTATCCACATGAATCTCTCTTGCATTTGCACAGCACAACCCGCCGGCTCTCCGCTGTGGAATTCAAGAGACAGGTATTTTAGGCACAGACATGCCATCATCAGCGTATGAAACCGTCCCCTTTCTCCGTCAGCATATTGCAGGGGTTGGAAGCAAGGCTTTCAAGCAATAACCACTTTATTGCTTTTCACAAACGATAAGTGGCTCCATTTTTTTCTTACCGTTTTAGCAGACTCCTGCCCCCGTTTCCCAGCTGAAAGGGTGGAAGGCTTGGAGGGAATAGCGTGCTTTTTTTAAGCTTTTTTTTTTTTTTTTTTTNCAGTTGTTTTTACAGGCAAAATGAACAGTCCTATTCAGCAGTTACGGCTCATGCTTCTAGCTATTCGGCAGCGCCGATTCACTCCTGCAAGTATCGGAGAAATGGTGAATTCTGCCCGTAGAGCCTTATTTGCTCCGCAAACGCAGCTATCATGCAACGCCGCATGTGGCTACAGGGCTAAACAAACAACGCGGGGAGGCACCAGTTGAATACGTGCCCCTCCTCGCATCGCAAGGTGTGGAGACGAAAAGTGGGACCCACCAAACGCTCACCCGCGCAGCCCGTGTGCCCGGCAGCCCTCTCCACCGGCGGCAGCAGGTCCCCGGTCTGGGCGGCCGATGTGCTCCCTCCCGAGCCCCAGCGCAGAGGAGGGGCAGAGAAAAGCAGCACGAGCTGCCAAGACCGCTGCGCGCCGGCGATGGGAGAGATTTCGGCCCCTCCGTGGTGCACATTCCTGCGCAAACAGGAGCTCGGCACAACCCGAATTCCTCCTCCGCTCCAAATTTCCTCGGCAGGGACAGAGCCGGGTCCTCGGGAGGCGTACGGAGGGGGACGGGGAGAGATTTGGGGATGTTCTGGGGAGTCAGAGGGAAATCGCAGCACGCTGGGGATGACTCCAACATACACCAGGGGCGACGCTGCATTTTCTGCAGCAACCGGGGCAAGGTCGGAGGGGCAGGGAAGGATATCAGCCCCCGGCCACCAAATGAACATCTCCCCGGCTGCTCAGCTGTCGGCATGAAATCCTCCCTGGGGTAACAGGCTCCCAGCCGCCCGCTCCCCACGACAGACGCTGCAAAGCAGAGCCCTGGGTAGACCAGTTCAGCTGGAGAGAGGCTGCAGGGAGGACCGGCATGGACCCTGCGCATCAGACAGAGCCGTTTGCACAGTTACTCTCCCCAAAAGGCGAGTGGTGAGGGGGGAGAGCAAGTTTGCCTCCCGCTGCTCGGCTCCGCTATTCAGAGGACCTGACATTTCCCTCCTACACAGGGAGCAAAGCCCTCGCCGGGAGGTCAAGGTCCCGCGGGGAAGGGAGTGCAATCAATTCGTATCAATCTACGGGAGCCCCGTAGCAAAGAGCAAGAGCATCATCCCAGGGCAGCGACTGCGCCGGGCGCGATTGAAAAGGGAACTTTGGGTCTCTGGGGAGTCAGTCCACCCTCACATTGCCTTTTTATTTTTCCTCCTGTACTACTGGCATCCATGATTACAACAAATGCAGTGCACCAGGAGCGTGATTACGGCAGCCAGGAGATCGCTGTCCTCCCTTCCCACCGTCGGCAGTTCGGAGGAGGCTCGGGAGGAAAAATGATCCTGTAGCAAATGCGCGAGACTGGCTTCCACTCCGGCTCTGACCCTCCCGGCACACCTCGGCTTCCCCGGCTATAAATCAAGAATGACGACACATCCTTCCTCCCTCCCAGCGTGCCTGCGTTCTCCTCGGCTGTGAGACCCGTGCAGGCAGAAGCCTGGTTTGCGGGGTGTCCAGCGCCCGGCACAGCGGGGTTCACATCCCTCGCTCGCAGCTTTGCGACTGCTGCTTGGGAAGACGCTCTTAAGAGACAACGACGCAGGCAAAGCACGAGCCACACGGAGCATGTACAGATCTCTCAGACTCAAACAGACACGAAGATGGCCCGGGAAGGGTGAACGCTATGGAAACCTTCCTGCAAGCCCAGCCTTTGGAGACTTCATAGCCTGCACTTGATGCATGGGTGGGAGCGGGAAGGCAAGCCGTTTTGCTAGATGCACGTTTCCACTCTCGTTTGTCCCAGCCCTGACAATGAGCCCAGTAACAAGAGCACACAAAGGAGGTTTGTTCTGCCTTTGTATATTTTGCTTTTCTCTGTGTCCGCAGCCCTGTGCGGTGCAGTCAGCAGTTCCCACTTGGCTCTTCCCTTCCCGGCTCTTGGTGAGATCAGGGCAGCTCCGAGGAAGGCATTAAAATGACGGTCATTATTCCAGCGGCCTCAGAACACTAGGCACTTATTCCTCTGCCGAAGCTAACCTGAGAAAAGTGTCCAGTGTTCGGCTGGGACAACAATAGGCTGCTAATAGCCAGTTTATCCACCACAGACATCCCAGTCACGGGTGGGAGCTCAGTGCTCGCATTGTCTGGGAGCCCCGCTGAGCCGCCCCGAAGGCGGTCGTGTCAGTGCTTCCATGGTACGTTCATCGTCTTCAGGGGATGAGCGGTCCGGCCCGGCAGATGCTGTGGATGGGCAGATCCCAGGATCTGCTCCAACCCATCCATCACTGCTGGTTCACACCAGAAGGACGGGCAGCGGGACACGAGTCTCAGCAAAAGTGCACGGCGTTTCCCCCTGGAGCCCGACACGGCCGCGTCTGGCTCCGAGACACAGATGCTCCCTTTGACACTCCATTTTGCTATGGCAGCTAGCTAAGTTAGTGAGACTTAATTTACGGTCGCGTGGGAGCTCAGGGCGTGTGTCCCACTGGCAGCGTTCGCCGTGACGGCAGCCCTGTCTCATCGCATGGCAGTGCTGGACTGCGACCCAGGAGACCCGGGCTGCAATGTCACGCTTGGGAGCCCAGAGCTGTGCCGGGATTGCCGGGGCAGCAGCACTGTACAGCTCAGGTATGCTCCTGCAGGCGCTGCTGATCGGCTGCATGATATTTAGCCATTCTCTACCCTTTCCCATGACTCACTTTCTCCTTTCATCCTTACGTTACACAGCGGGCACGTCCCTCACAACAAGCATCACTCTATGTGTACACCATGCTCCTACCACAGGGAGTAGTTACTGCAATATCAACACAGTTATTGAAGAGAAACATTACGAGCAAAGGCCAGCCTGGTCCTTGCCTTTTATGACACTCAGACGATTATTGACTGACAATTAACTAACACAATCCAAGCTGCATCCGAGGCAGACTGGCACTTCTGCTGCACCGCAGGACCTCGCTGCGAAGCCTGCCTGCTCTTCACGAGCCCCATGGAGACCTGATGTCCTCTGCTGTCCTCCCCCAGCATCACCTGCCCGGTACCTGGTGTCACGTCACGCCCCAGAAGTGACAGAGGCTCCTGAATACACAAGGACAACCAAGAAAGCGTTCATGGATCCTGCTGAATGAAAGACACTCCAGAAACACAACCCCAGCCCCGTCACCCCCGCGGCTGGCAGCCCGCGTTCCCGGTGGCGGGGAGAGACAGCGAAGAGGGTGCCAGCTTCCAGCTGCCAAAGAAAGTCATTCTCAGTAACACAAAGCCTCTTATTTTCTCTCCCAGGAGTGTTTAACCTGTGGCTGAGGCTGTCAGCACCTGCCTTTCCCTTATTGCTAGATGGGAAGGAGGATCCGTGTTCTGGGAGATCCCTGGTGCAGGAGAGACCAAGGCCCACCGAGCCTCTCCCCCAGCGACGTCCCCAGCACATCGGCAGCTCCGTCCCGCTGGGTGAAGTGGTGCAACACTGTCATCCACACTCTCACACAGCATGGGGTACGCAGGGTCTCCTGGCTTCCTAATTGATATTTTCTTTCCTCCCTTTCCTTTTCTTTTTTTTTTTTTTTAATTAGAGCTTTCGTTCCTTCCGCAGCCCACGCAGAGCTCCCAGAGCTGCAAGCCTGTCTGCGATTGCCATGCAGACAAGAGCTCGTGGAAAGCCCGGATTTTCTCTCCCTGCAGTGGTCAGGAGGAGCCAGGGTAAGCTGTCTCCTTCTCTCTTTAACAGAAAATACTGGAATTTTCCTCCTCTGACCCATGATTTCACCTTCCACCTAAGACGTCTCATTCTGGCAGGTGAGAACAAGGCTGAAAGGATGGTATCAGCGCAAAATGAGGACTGGGGGTAATTAATTTCCCCAGCTGCAGTGGGGAAGGCAGACACAGGAGTGGTTTTGACCCGCTGCCCAGGGGTGTGAGCACGGCTCCGCTGGCATCACGCCGCCTCCGCTCCGCCGGGACAGCTGAGCAGAGGGATCTCACGGTCCCGCTGCCCGCGTCCCCTTTCTGAAAGCATTCCCAGGGAGGGTATTTAAAGAAACAGAAATTGCACCCTGCACACCCGACAGTCACGGGGAATTTGTGAAATGCAGCGACCTCTGGCACAAAGAAAGGGAGGGGGGCAGCAACCCGCGCGCAACGGAAGGGTGAAGAGAAGAAGTAAAAGCCAGAGCATCGCCAAAAGCCTCACCAGAGGGAACCTGCTGTCAAAGGATCTTGACAGGACCTAATTTCCCGGAAAAAAAACCCCAGAAAATGGTTTTAATATAAACAGAAGCACAATATTTATAAGAAGCAGCACCACCACAAGCACTCAAAGCAATTAAGGGCTCGGCATTTCGCCATGCATTTTCTGGGAGAGTTAAAACGCACGGAGATCAGCTCGCCTTGCTCTACCCTGATAAAGCACGCGCACAAAAGGGCTGAGACTTCTGCCAGTTACGCTCTACGCTCGGTAAATACCTGGCAATGGGAGGAGGAGCTGGAGAGGTTGTACAAACAGCTTCGGACGGGATTAACGCTCCTTCCTCCCCCAGCAAGCTCCCAGCTCAGATCCAGCAGCTCCCTGGAGCCCACACCGCTAATAAACCAGCCCCCGCAGCCCTCGGACAGATCTTTCTGCAGCAACAGGACCAGAAATGAATGAAAGGGGATGGTGTTCCCGACCTACTGCTCCCCACGCCGGCAGAGTTTACAGTGCCAGCTACGGACTGGGTTTCTCCCCAGGACCGCGCTCCGGAGCAGCAGTGCCACTGTTTGGCATTAGGCGCATAAAACTCTTTCAAATCTCTTTTATTTAAAGCTCTGGAACAGTCACATGGTAGCAAGGTAGTGAGCAAACACTGCCAAGTCTACTCCTCTGCCAAGGATTGCGCTAATCTGGTATTTAATCTTAAACCAGTTGCGCACCCATCCTTGGAGGGCCCTGCGCACGTGTGCGTACGAATTTCTCGCTGAGATGAGAGGGAAGCGCAGCCACACAGGTAGGGAGCACGACGAGCCAACGCTTGAGGCCTGACAGCATTTCAAAGCACGGCGCAAACTGTAATTACTTTTGGCATCCCCGTCTCCCCCATAATGGGAAGAGTAATGCTGCAATATCTCTTATCCGGACGCTTCCTCGTCACGGTTACCGCACGGTGCCGAGAGCCCCAGCCGGGGGTGAGGCGTGCAGGTGGGCATCCCTGTGATCCTTCTGCCTCGGCTCTGCTTCCCAGATCCGGAGCCCACACCTCATCCTCACCACGAGAGAAGGGATTGCTCAAGTCCTCGCCCCAGCTGGTGATCAGGGACGACTTCTGCTCTACCGAGCCGCTGTCGAGGCTGGAGGAAGGCGGAGGACTGAAAAAGCCTCCTGAACCAAGAGGCGGCTGCCAGGGATCCCAGTGCGGCAAGAGCACTGTTTCGAGGCAGCGAACTTGGCAAGAGCCCCACGTTTCTGCCTGGATGCCGGGCTTCGAGACACCCTCCATCAGCACGAACAGCCTGCAGGGATGGATCTCCCCATCCCGTGCACATGCACCACCTCAAACGCGAACCCCGACAGCGCTGTGCCTGCCTCGGGGCGATGTACGACTTGCGCCCTGCAAACTCTTAAAGCTGCCCCTGTACAGAAGGGTGTCACCTGCTCTCCTGCTCCGCTGTGCTCTCTCCCCGCTCCCCATTTCAATGTTCTTCTCCATAATCTGAAGGCAGCCAAGCGTCCCTGCCATTCCTCCTCCGGCTTCTCCCATCTCACCGCTGATACCGCCGCCAGTAGCACCGCACTCCTCGTTTCCGCACATGAAGCACTTCCACTTTGCGAAGAGCCAGGCGTTGGGCAGGACAGTGAAAAGCAGACATTGTCTGGGCCACACGCAGGGAAGGAATAACGCAGAAACAAACACCAAAAGAGATTTTCACAGCAGCAAATGTCTCGGGGAACAAGTAGTGAAAGCAAATGAAGCAGATCCTCAAATAGTTCTGCTCCACTTTGGATTTGATCAGCACAAGCGACATGAAATGAGGGGCTCCCCCAGACGCGCGGCAGCTCCTGAGACCTGGGGGTTGCCAACCAGCTTGGACGTGTCCCCATACGGCAAAAACCTCCTCAGTAACTGTCTTGCCTCCTCCGCCAGCTTCCTTAGAAAGAGCTGAGAGAGCAGAGAGATGGGAGGGGGGTCTGAGATGCAGAGACACTGCCTCCCCTTTGCTCCTCGTCCCGAGGCGGTACTCCCTCCCCCTGGGCAGCCCAGGACAGGGATGTGCTTGCAGATCAGACTGTCCTGCTACCTCCGTGCTGTACCTGCTCTGCTCAGGAAGCTCTTTATCAGGCATTCTGCACCGGCAGCACCATTTTCCTTGAACGCAGAGATGCTACAAGGCGGCTGTGGGATTGCCCGAGAGCCCAGCCCAGGCCCTGTGATGGTGCCTGCTCTCCGGGACCCCAAACCCGGTGAGATCATAGAATCAGAGTCATAGAACGGTTTAGGTTGGAAGGGACCTTGAAGACC
>RSEF01000026.1:3046668-3081096 GCA_003993805.1 Himantopus leucocephalus | reverse complement strand
GGAAACCTCTGTCCCCGAGAGCGCAGCACACTTGCAGAGCATCCTCAGCCATCCTTCTGCACTGCCTGGAGACACCCACCTCCCTAACACCCCCACCCCGCCACAGCTGAGCACCACCATGGCTATGACATTTTCGTGTTCAACCAAACATGGACACGTCTGGATACCAAATAGAGATATCCCAGATGAAACACGTATAAACAGATTAAGCATGCCTCAGTGCCAGCAAACCTCTGCGCACTTCCCTATGGAGGGCAACATTTCATGCATATCTGGGAACCCGGCGAGCGCACACTGTTTAGATAAACCTTGTTCCTTGTTAAACTGTAAATAACATCTGCTTTGCCAGGCCAAGCCCCAGCTCGCCACTCGGTGTCCTGAAAGTTGCAGTGTCAGTCATGGGAATGGCAGACAAAGCAAGTATATTGGTGGTTTTTAAAATAAAGAAATTTTTTTTGTGTTTAAGCTCATTTTTCTACTTCTCTCTTCATTCCCAACCCACCTCTCCCCCCTGCACTTTAAAAACTATCACCGCTCTCACTGCATACTGGTTGAGTCCCCCACGGAGCTGCCCGCAGCTCTGGTGTCCTTGACAAGCTCGATGGGTTTCTGCCCGAGCCTGGGAAGCTGGGGGAGATAACAGAGCCCGGCGCGAGATAAACAGAGCGGAGGAGCGAGGGAGAGCCGCCTCTCGCCGGAAAACACATGGTTGGACTCACCAGCGCCTGGACGCTGTTGGGAGGAGATAGGTGCTGGGCTGCAACTCGTGGTGGTCCGCGGGCCACTGCCCTTTTGTAAGGCATCAGAAGCATCTCTGGGAATCATTTCAAATATAGCCCACCGCCACCACCCCCAAATCAAAACACAGACATATTTCCAGTATTTCCGTATTCCCAGTGGTTCTCAGTAACAGGCCACGAGAGTCAAGGAGAGTCAAAGCTCGGAAAGCGAGATGAAAAGGGACTACATCAAGCAGGGCTGTTCAAAGCTCACTTGGTTGTATTCAATTCTACTCCTCTCCTGCCTCGCAAGCTGATAAACTCTCTGCTTCATAGCAAACGCTCGAGATAAGAAAGGATTATAATCCTGAGACCCACCGAGACGAGAGCTTTGGCCTGTGTTCACAGAGCCGAGCATCAGCCGAGCTGAGGTGCCCCCCTCCCACCACCCCACCGAACTCTTATCTGGTTCAATACTGGTGGCGTTGCTTGTACACACGGCAACTAGCTGCACTTGCAATGCGGCTATCATAGAGCGATTAGTTGCACAATTAATCGTTAATAAGAAGGGATTGAAAGGGATTAAGTACTTAAATAGAACACATGCTGCTAATGGTAATTTATAAAAACACGCCTTCTCCCGCAGATCCTGTGTCGTGTTTGCCTGGAATTAAAATGACTCAATTGGACTTTTTCTCTGCACCTCCTGCACCGAGGAAATACTCATTTTCCATCGGTGTAGCCAGGGCCTGAGAGAAATTCAAGAGGGTGACGGGCACCTCCGCGCATCCCAGCCACGGCTCTCCAGGGACAGGGCAGCGACCGGAGGGACGGGAACGCTCCTCGCTGCCACTGCTCCTGCCAGGGGCTTTGAGAGTTATCGCTAAAGCAGGAGGACCCCGGTGGAAGGGAGGGATGCGACGGCGGCACTGGGAGGCGTGTGCTGGGGTGTTGTGATGGTTCATCTAACGGAGAGAGCACTCTGGGGACACAGAGGCACTCTTTGCATTTCTAATTGCCTTTTGGACAAGACACAAAACAACCGTTGCGTATGGCCAAAAAGAGCATTAAACCCACCAGTTCTGCCTCCTCCTCAGACTCCCAGGCAGGTAATGTTGCTTCGCTGTCCGTCCGCCCCCCCAGTTTACATTGCAAATGGTGTTTGCAAATTCCTGCCCAAACCCCAGGTACTAGGAAGGCTGCCCAGGTGCCTCCAGACCATCCGCAGCCTTTCTGGGACCCTTCCAAGGAGCTGAAACGGCTCCCAGGCACCTGGTCAAATGACCGTGGGGCTCAAACCACCCCTCCTCCAGCTTCAGGTCCCCGTGTACCCGAATCCCTTTGGCTACAGGCATAGAAGAAGCTCTGGATGCTGAGGATGATTTGGGATGGCCCCGACAGCCCATCCTCCCCCGCCTCAGAGCCACGTCGGAGAGGTTTTCTGCCTTGAATCAAAAACCAAACTGGCAGAAAAGCAAACCCCTTGGCTCCTCTGACCAGGGCAGTCTGAGGCATCCCTTAGAGGTTTCTTGCCTCGACCACACAAGCCTACGGTGAGACCTGGCCCTGCAGAGGGTTCCTCTGCACTGGGCAGCATTTCAGACTCCAGCTCTTCCTTGAAAAAGAAAACATGTCAGCTGATGGACGACAGCGCCGTGCAGGTTCTTCCCCTGCTCCGTCCGAGGGGTGACATGGGCTCTGTGCTGTCCCCCAGGTCCCGTGGAGCCCCGGGGACGGGCAGCTCCGCTCAGCACCCCCAGCCCACGGGGACCGACTCCATCGTACCCTGCGCAGGTCCCCGCAGCCCGCGGCTCTCCGGTGCGGCACGGCTGGCAAAGCGGCTCCCCGTCTGTGCCGGACCTGCANTGCCGGACCTGCGCCCGGGAAAACAGAGGCTTTCAGTCTCCGGGGCCACTAATTCCCCTCCTCTGGCCAGTGCCGTGCTCAGGAACTACACAATATCAATGCCTTTATTGTAGCGGCAGATCGCGGGGGCTGCAAAGGCTCACCCCTAGATGTGGTCTTCTTCAAGCCGGGCCGGCGAACATTGGCAGACCTGCAAAAGAGGTCCTCCTCGCAGCCGCAGTCCGGGATGTAGCTGCTCCCTGTTCGGGACAAACACTGGCCTTCAGTCCCCTAATTGCAAACATGAAGAGCAAACAGCGCACGGAAGGATCCAGCCACGGGCTGACTCGTTACGTCTGAGAGCTTGATGGGCAGGGCTGTAGGGCAGATACCACCACGATGGGCAAAATACAAAGGACAGATAAGAAAAGGCTGGGATTTGTGAGATACGGCTTGTTCCCGACCGCCCGTACTTCCTGCATCCAGTGGCACGGCGATTACTGTGCGGTAATTAGTTAATAATTACAAGCTGACCAACCCTCAGGAGTATCTGTAGCAGAAGGAGCAATATATGCTTCAGGCTAAACGCAGACTTTCCTTACTGCTTCTCCCTCGCACTTAAATCACTGCTCCAATTTGAGGCACGGAGAACAGATGCCAGGGAGGTGATTATGCCTACGGGAACGGCTCCTCGCCCGTCTGTGATCACTGCTCGCTCAAGGATAGCCAGGCGCTTCCCTACCACCAACTGCACCCCAGCCTAGCAGGGAATTTGGCTGTTATCCCCCGCACCGAGACGGGAAAAACAGAAGTGCAGAGCCGGGATGGGACTCACCCGAGGTCAAACAGCAAGTCGACGGCACAGCCAGGGAAAGAGCCCGGGAGACCTGGCCCTGGATCCTACCCCCAAACCACCGCTGCAGCGCCGCTTCCTTCCGTCTGCTGTTTACCCATCGCTGCTGCCCACACCCACCCTATTGGGACCGGACCCTGAATTTTGGAAGCCCACTCTCTACCAGGTCATTGGCAACACCGGTACTGCGGAAATGCGCCGTAGTTTCTAGTCCTCCGTGTTATCTGGGTGACGGGAGAGGTGACACCAGCACACATTACAGAAGAGACCCTACTAGGAAACTAGAGAGGATTTGTCCCACTCACAGCCTTGGCTGGTGACAAAATCGCTGTGTCTTGTGCTGCTGTGGGTCTACTGACTTCAGCAGAGCAATGCTGATTTACACCACTTCAGCATCTGGTGAGGTAAGGCAGAAAGTGGAATTTAACCTACCAACACGGGCAGATGCAAGAGCAGGATGCATTTTCTGGGTGAAAAGAGATCACTTCAGCTGCTATTATACTCTTCAAACCAGATCTTAAAATTACAAAATAAAAATAATAATAAAAAAGTGCTATTGGAGATGCCTGTAGGTCCCTGGCTGCATCTTTGGGTATCTACAGATCAGCGGCATTTGCTCCAGCGCAGGCTCACGCGTAAGCTACCAGCCTAAGAGGCTTTCCGCCAAATAATTCAAGTCATGCTAGAAGGCATAAAACCAAGCTCCAGGTGATGTTCCGTGATGGAAAACAGAAAAAAAACCCCTACACCGATGAATTTATATGCATGTGCATGTTCACAAGTGCAGAGTTAAGGCTCCTGTTCATAAACCTTGTCAGATTTAGCAACTAAAAAAAGATACGGCTTCAGGAGTGGGCAGTGCTGGGGAGAAGCGTCCGCATTGGGGAGGGTTGCAGCTAAATCGAACTGGGATCATGAATCATAACCCCTGAGTGACCAGCATATTAACACTTACGATATAATTAAATAGTCCGAGTAAAAATAAACTATTTAAATCAAAATAGAGGAATAGCAGAAATAAACGGAACGTTTGGAATGTTTCTGCTTCCCCAAAAAAGGCACGTTTTGATTTCTTCAGAGGTTTCAGCGTTTATGGTCAGCTTCAACAGCCTCTCCTTTTTAATTTAGCAATTCAATTAAAAGTCACCAGAACAACAGCAGCACCCCACAAAACTGCTCAAATCCGACCCCCCCGCCCCACTCCAAAGCCCCCAGCTGGGGAAATTTGGGTTGTTTTAAAGGAAAAAGCTGAGCATTTCAGAGGGGGGGAGGAAAGAGAGGGAGGGTTCACGTAGAAGTCTTCGGTAATAAAAACATTACTGCATGGCAGGTCATGAGCAAAACCTGAAAGGGTGCCCAGAAGAGAAATAAAATTCATGTTACCCCAGAGCCCGGCAAGAGACGGGCTGTTAGCGACGGACCAGCCCACGCTGGAGACAGTGTCAGACCTCAGGGTGGAGATCCAGCTCCAGCGGCGATGGGACCTTGCAAACACCAGGAATCTGCTCCTTGCCTCAGTTTCCCACCCGATAAATGAAGACGATAGCAGTAGCTCAACGGCGGTGTGAGGGCGAATTGTTTGGGTGTGATTAACAAAATTAAAAAGTAATAAACTAATTGGATTGAGTGCACCATTAATTGGCGACGAAGCGTCTTCATTAGCAGCACCCGTCCTTCCAGGTGCACAGAGAAGCTGTGAACTTTCCCTTCCCCACGCGCTAAGGAAAGGGCAGTAAACCCAACACCGCTCCATCCCGTTTACTTCCTCCTCTGCGCATCACAAGCAGGAACAGCTCTGATGAGACCGTGTGTCCCGCAGCGCTGGCGGAGGTGACCGCCACCGGGCACTGACAGCTCCGGATGAGAAACTTGCTACTCAAATAATTTATTATTTTTGTTATGGCACTGCCTGCTGGCCCCAGAGATTGAGGACTCGCTGCGATGCAAAAGTGCAAAAGGCTGCAATGAGAAATTGTCCCTGCTTCAAAACGCCCCTGATTTAAATGCACAAAGGAAGATAAAAGGGAAGCAGAATACAGGGCCAGGCTCACGGCGGGTCGGGGTCAGACTCGGGCTGTCCCTGCACAGCCTGAGACGCTCTGAAACGTCTCCACCTGAGCTCCTCTGGGAGACCTGGTTCCCAAAAAGCAGTGAGCATCCATCTTTGCAAACAGCAGGTCCCACATCCCTCCGTTCCACAGCCTGAACGCTTCAGAGTTATTTATCCTCCCAGCACCCGGTGTGGCAGGGACGGTACCCGATGCGAGACGGGAGCACAGAAAAGCCACAAACAAAAAGAGAAGAGCCGGTGCCGGTATCTGAATCCAACTCTCTGAAGCAAGTGCCTCAGAGCCCGGAGCATCCTTCCGCTTGGCGGGCTGCATCCCCGCAGGTCCTGCCTACGCTTCAAACTGCGCCGCGTTACGCATTCGGCACACGAGTGAGAATTTCAACAAGAGCCCAGCTGCTGCTCAGGTGTGAAAAGAAAAGGCTCGGATTTTCAGCAGAGATGAGCCTGGTGGGCAGGCACGCTGCGCTGAAGATACGTGGACATTTCCCAGTGGGAACGCGGCGTGCCTAGCCTGCCTGCAAAAATCTAGCCTTAATTGTGCTGGCTTGGAGCTCATCCCTAAAACAGCGAGGAAACCCAGAAGGCAGGAGAATACAGATCTCAAGTTGTGACTGGAGATACAGCGAGAATGATCCGCGTGAAGAGGGGAGGCAAAGAAGGAACAGGAGGGATGAGAGATGGCAGCGGTGCCAGAAGCACAGAGGAACCCCCGCCACCTCTGAAGGCTTGCTAGCTCTGCTCTGAGGCTTGAAAATAATTTCACACCGGTTTCTTTTTCCAGCCAGGCTGCCTAGACAAAGATACGAGCTCCGATCGCGAGCGACTGAGCAAACAAGCAGCAGATGAGCAACACCGGCTGCAGGCAAAGTGCTACCTGAAAAGAAACCTTGATTAGAAATGTAAAGAGAGAGCAAAAGATGCTCGGTCTGATTACAGATCGACTCTGCAAAGTTAATTGTTCACCAGATTGTAATCTGGCCTTTTGCATCTACATTAATCAACAGGTTGCTTTCTGCTATCAGTTTTCCCTTTACAAACAGCAGAAGCAAGTTAATTTACAGAAAAGCAAACCCAGCAGGTCAAACCTCTGCACGGACAGAGTTTGCCGAAAGCAGTTGAAGGGCCTTTTTTAAATAGAGACCTTTTATTGTTTTTCTACCTGTAAAGAAGTAAAGCGAGACCATGTTATCAACCAGAGCTGACCTTTCAGGGTTTCGGTACCCTAATTACGCAGAGCGGAGCTGACTCCAGGCTGGGCTGGGATCTTTTCTGAGCTCTGGAGCTGTCCCCAGAGTCAAGACCCCCTGTCCTGTTGCCCGGAGAAATTTCTTGAAGTTTGCCTCAATTTCCCTGAGCATGGAAGGAGAATTTGGGACGGTCTTCCTGAGTATAAACCCTCCTGGAAACTCTTACTATTATTTGGACATGACTCCAAACATGTGTCCCAGATTTTCTGGAGATTCTTAGATCTCCTGGCCCAAACCTCAGGTCTGTATGGAAGCCAGAGGAATGTCTCGGGGTTTACAAGGATTGACCAAACATTCATTTCTCTCCAGAAGGCCAGACCAAGGGGATGGCCTCAGTGGAAACTGCAACGTGGATATTTTGATGCATACACGACATACGGAAAGTACACACACAGGTTTCTGTCTCACCAAGCGGCAGCGCGCAGCACAAAGGGAGCGGAGGGATCCTCATGGACCTGGGACATCAAAACTCCATTCCCTGCGCTACCGCGGGCTCCCCGTAGCCCCCTTCAGCAAGACATTTTGTCTCTCCACTTCCCCATACGCAAACTGAAGCTGCCTTCATCTACCTTGTGTAGTTCCAGTGCCAGCAACAGAAGGCAAACCCCGTCTCCTGCTGCCCCGTGCCCTTGGCAGAGCAGAGCTGTACCCCAGCCCGTGCCCACACAGGACACCAACAACGGCAATAATCGCGTACGGACGGCAGCAGCCAGAGACTCGGAGCAGCGCGTTTGGAAGCCGGTAAAAAGCAGCCGGGCATGTCAGCTGCATTTCAGTCACCTGTAACGTATGAATATGTGACACCATCACTTCACTCCTTGCCAGTCGCTTGCCAGCGAAGGCCGTCTGAAGGGTCCATTCAAGGGACCACAAAGAGAGCTTGTTTAGTGAAAGGGGCCTTCCCAGCATGGAGACAAGCGTTTTAGTGCTTCCATGCCTATCTCTGCCAGCATCCCAAAGCCCTACAGACTCCGGCAGCAAACCTCCGAGAACAAAGCAAGGTCAAGTGGTAACAGATGGGGGAACTCAGACATGGGGATACGGTGACATGTCCAAGGTCAGACAGAATCCGCGGCAAGGCCAGGGACAGGGTCAGATCTCCAGAGTCCTGTTCTGTAGTTACAAAATTTCCTCTCTCTTCCAAGCAGGAGACGAAAGGAGGAACTCCCAGTCATTGCTGGGGAGGTTGTTCCACTACTCATTTGTTAATTTCCCTCATTTGGACATGGTACCGATACTTTCCTGCATAAGTGAGCAAGTCTGGGCTCTTGGAAACAAATCCGTGAAATCTGCAAAACCTCCCATCAAAAGTGGTCCTGCCTGCAGAATGAGCACTAAAACTTGCACAGAAGTCTCCTGGCATGACAAAGAGAGTCTAAAAATCAGCAAACTGTGAGCTGGATGCCTCACACACACACACACAGATGAAGTTTCACGGACAGGGTGCCAATGGTGAACCAGGTGCCCTCCTCCTATTCCTGCCTCTGTTCCCTCTTTGCATCAGGCTCTTGGACATGTCACATCCCATCGATGCACTTATATCTTCTCCAGGGAGGAAAGGATGCTCTATAGACTACAAACGCACTTTGAGATCTCAGTGTGCCACCACTGATGTGTCCCCGCTGACGCTAACTGACCAGTTATCTAATGGCCTGAGGTTTGCATCAAGGGAGTCTTTTCAGGATCATGGGAAGTGTTTTTCATGACCCAGATGCCCCGTCAATGCCTCGTGAGCTGGAAAACAAGACTCTGCTTGCATTTACCACATTTCAGCTCTGTGTGTTAGCACATGTTGCAGATCTACATGCTGCCCCATTACCACTGAGGAGGAAATTAATTCCATTTCCTTGCGGGAAGAGGGTCCTGTCCGAAGGCACTTGCCCTTTCACAAATCTCATCCAGAGGCACCGACTTTCTGCCTGCCGCTCCTTCAAAGCGCTTCCCCCTTCAGGCGCCTTCTCCAGCCCCCAGCACGCACACACCGCACCGCTCACTTGGTTGATGCGGAGCACAAAACCCCCCCAGTGCCACCAGCCCCAGGCCTGACCCTGACGCTTTCTTCCTTTCAGAGCTAATGCCACCATTGTGCCCACCAGCCAGCGTGCTCATTCCAGTTTGTTTTCACGGAGAGAAGAGCCAGTTTATGAAAGCCTGACTTTACAGGAGCTAGTGCCGGCACGCAGGGAGACCAGCGCTCTTGTCTGGGGAGCTCTGTGCCAGCCAGGAGGGGGACAGGCGTTCTGGGGGCAAGTTCTCCTCACCCCCGGGAACTTGTCAGAGCAACAGGCGTGTTGGAGAGATGCAGCTGATACCGGCAGCCAGGAAAAAACGCAGCGCAAAGGCGAGTGCCATGCTGCCGGCCGGCCCGCAGCAGGGCTCCAGCCCGAGCAGGGGAACCCACCGGGCAGACCCCGGGTGTCAGCCCCCCTGCAGACAGAAGGGTGTCCCCCCCCCAGGTCCTTCACAGCCCACCCCAGGGGTGTCTACCAAACGGCGCAGGTTGGAGAAGTCGATAGCGAGTTGACCAGGGCTCCCTAAACCACGGTTAGGACCCAAACACGAGCAGGGACCTCCTCCACCAGGGAACAGACAGGTAGAAATTCCTGCTGCGCTTGGTACAGAGCCGAAGCCCCCCTCACCCCACCTCCGACCTCCGCCATCCCCTCCCCTCCCCCCTTCTGCCCAAACCGCCCCAAAGGCGCCCACAGTCCCGGCGGCGGGAGGGGAGGGCAGGGGAGGGCAGGGGGGTCCCCAGCGCCCCGCCGCGTTTCCCCCGGCACTCACCGGCCGCCGAGCAGGTCGCTGCTCCCTCCTTCCTCCTTCCTGCCGCCGCCACGCCGGGTCCCGGGGAAGAGCGGGGGCGGCGCTCCGGGCGCCGCGGGGCCGCACCGGGGACCGGGTGGGAGCGGGGCCGGGGCCGGAGCAGAAGCGGGGACGGTGGCGGAGGGGGTCTGGGGCGGTACCGGCGGCGGAGGGGTGCCGGGGCCGGAGCAGCAGCGGTGGCGGAGCCGGAGAAGGTCGGGAGCGGTGCCGGTGCCGGCGCAGAAGCGGTGGCGGAGCGGTGCCGGTGCTGGAAGAAGGGGTGG
Organism: Himantopus leucocephalus; assembly: GCA_003993805.1. Lineage (NCBI taxonomy): Eukaryota > Metazoa > Chordata > Aves > Charadriiformes > Recurvirostridae > Himantopus > Himantopus leucocephalus. The sequence goes on along the minus strand of RSEF01000026.1, from coordinate 3,071,275 downwards.
GAGCGGTGCGGGAGCGGAAGCGGTGCCGGAGAGAGTGGTGCCGGTGCTGGAAGAAGGGGTCGGAGCGGGGGCGGAGGCGGCGCGGGTGCGGTGCCGGAGCGGGACCCGGCGCGGTGCCGGCTCTCGGCTCGGTGCGGCGCTGGCTCCTCCCCGCCGCAGCCCCGGGATAAGGAGCCCCGCTCGGCCCCGCTGCCCTCGCAACCGGCCCGGGGCGGGACGGGCAGGAGCCGGGGCTGGGCGGCGGGGAGGAGAGCGGCTCCGCGGGCTGCGGGGCCGGACAGACGGACAGACGGACAGACAGAGAGATGCCAGCCTCAGCGCACGAGTCGGGGGAGTTCCCTCCCGCGGCTCATCCTACTCGTCCGTGAGGCTCTCGGCAGATGTAGGGCAGCCCGGGGAGCGGGGGGCACGCTGGGGGGCCGGGGGGGGACCGTGGCCCCTGGAAATTGCAGCCTCCGGCACTCCAGTGGGGTTACGTATTTAGCGGCGGCTTCGCCCTCCAGTCCAGCTATTTATTGTCTTATATTTAGCCAAACATTCTCAGTTTGCCAAAAATAGAGCAGCCATGGAAATAAATCAGGCTAACTGGAGGTGCCAGCGTTGTCTGTCTGAAACTAATTAATTTCTTATATCCCCGGCTATATTAATCCTCGCCTTCCCTCTACAGACCATCCTGTCTGTCAGTAGCGTTTTCGTAATTAGCGGGCGTTATGCCTAAATCTGGGGGACGTGCAGGAGGTTTAACGTGGCGGGGGAAGGCAGGGGGATGCCGGCAGCACACCTGGGCAGGGAAGGAACAAAATCCATCTACACAGAGTATGGGAGCGGGAACCTGGAGGACACAGCAGACCTGGTGAGGAGCAGGAAAGGCGGCACAAGCTCTCGGGGAGGGGGGAAATCTTGTCACAGAGAAGCATAGAGGATCTTCTTTCCAGACATCTGAGATTCCACATGGAAGACTCTCCAGAAGACACAAATTTGGGCTTCCTTAGTTCTGCTGCTGACAGAACTTTCTCCCTTTTCCTTTTTGAACGTGGGCGTCTGGGGGACTTGCTGACTCTCATTTCTTATATTAGAACCATCAAGCTTGCTGGGAGACGCTTTGAGGAGCAGGGAAGTGGTTCACAGATGGCATTGCAGAAGAGTAAAAGCTGAGCCCCCATGGAGGAAAGGGATGTTTTACCAGGATCCATTTTGTTTGTTCACCTTAGCCTATCCCATGGCAACACCCAGCCAAGACCTGAAGCCTTAGTAATGTTTGTCTGCTCTGAGGGGGGTAAAACTTTTGACACCAGCTCTTTAGTCAACCCATTTAGTGAGCACGTGAGGCAAGGCTCATCAGAGCACGCAGGGCTGAATGAACGGGCTCTGAACTGGAACTGCCCCTCCAGAAGCCGACGTGGAGTTCAAGCACATTGCCCCAGTTGGGGCGTGATGACTTTGCAGCAGGGGTAAGACCTGGTCCTCCGCAGCACAGGGTGAGCAGCTTGTTTCTCGCCTGCATCACGGGGATTTGCATCCTTTGCTCTGCAGGGCTCAGGGAGGAGCAGCGAAGGATAAGACCCAGAGGCACGATGCGCTGGCTGGCTCTCGGCTCGAGTGAACGACTGCCCTCCCCTAACCCCTGGTCAATGAGTACCTGCTCATGTGGGCTGCAAAGTCAGCAGCAGCTCCGTGTGACGTTAGCCACCACGCTCCCTCTATGCCACTGGCTGCAGAAACTGGCCCATTTTCCGCAGCCCAGCCAGGCTCCGGCATGCCTCTGACTTCCACACTCACCCATCTCCCCTATTTAAAGGGGAGATGTCTCTGGGGGGGCAGATGTCTCAAACGCTTATGTGCCATTCCCAGCACAGTGCAGCCCTCGGCATAACAACTGCTGCCCCACACTCCGTACCACAGCTATGAGACCACCTGGCACTGTAAATCCAGTTTAAAACAGAAAGCAAAGGAGATCCCCAGCAAAAGCTATGGCTAATTAAGGAGAGGAAGCTCCCAAACGAGAGGGACAGAGGAGCCAGCTCTAGGAAAAAGCAATGTGCAAAGGGCAAGAACGTTACAAGCAATTAGTGGACAGAGACAGGAGCTCAGTGGCTGTGTCACACAAGCTGCTTATTGGTGCGTGACACTCCTCATAAACATAAATTACAATAATCAGCGTGCCAAGGAAGGGATTGCTGTAAGCCTGACAGGGATGGCTTCGGGAGGAGGATGTGGCGAGACAGAGCACCCAGCTGCTCCAGCCAGCAGGGATCCCTAGACACGTGTGTTCAAAGAGTGGGTGGGAGGGGAGCTGCATTACGGTGTGGTGGATGTTCACCGGCGTGTGGGACAAGAACACAGTACATCTCCCTGGCAAACTGACGTGGTACTAATGAGGCTCTGCACCGTGTAACGGGGCTGGGTCCGTTCCACCAATAATAGCCCAAAGCAAACTGTCCCTTAATGTGTGCTCTGTGAAGGGCAACATGGGCTGAGGTCGCTGGTGTTGAACTTGGCACCCGCCAGCGGATGCCTCTGCAATACCCAGCGCTGCATTTGCGAGGCAGTGCCTGCGGGGCGTTTTTCAAACCTGCCAACCTAATGGCTGAGCAAAAGGCAGGCCTGCTTGGTTTCTGTGAGGTTTTTTTCCGAAATTACTTTGGGTTCTGGGGTTGTTTTTTTCCCTTGGGTTTTGTCGTGGTGAAATCACATAGCCTCATGGCGTTCCGGGGGACATCAGGTGCGAAAATGGGCTCACTGTAGCTAGGAATATTTCATAAAAAAATGGGTCTGGCTGGGAAACTACAAGACTTTGTGTAAGTCCGTGGTTGTGATCATGTCTGCTCATGCTGGGGGAGACTTTGCTCAGCAAATCCTTGTCCTCCTCCTCCAGGTCCGCAGTTCCCGGGCTGTCCCTTGCCCGGTGCAGGCAGGGGAGTGCTGAGCTGCAGCCCACAGCTGCTCTGCCTTTTGATATAAATTGCATCTTTTGAAGATACACAGGCTGTGCTTCCTCACCTGGGGCCCATCTGCTGTCACCTTCCTGCAAACGGCACCTCAGCCCAGCTGTGTTTGGCTGGAGCGAGGGAGGAAGGGGGAGGTGTGAAGGAGAGGAGGCTGCAGCGAGCAGCGAGTCAGGTCTGACGGAGACTTGTATGCTCATGTCTGCCTCTGTCCCAAGGGACACGGCTGGCTGCGGGCTGTGATGCATATAACGTGGGATGATGGCTCTGAGCTGTTTATGCCGTTGGCACAGTCCTGGGACTTCCTCCAGGTAGGAGCAATCCTGTTTCTGCTGTATGCCAGGAGATCGCGCACCCCCTCTGCACCCCTCCTGAGAATCCACCCCCAGGAACGCCCGCCAGAGGTGCTGAGCCGGGCTCCTTTGCTAGCCCGGGGGAAAACGGTACCTCTCTTTCACAGGCTGCGAGCGGCATACAGGCTGGAGTGGTTTTCAGGAGCAGTGGGGAAGGCAGCAGCATCCTGAGCAGCATTTTAATCACAGACCCAAGGGGTTTTGCTAGGGCTGCTCCTCTCCAGAACCTTCTTTGTCAGCAAACACCACCGCAGGGATGCGAGAGGGACCGCGGGATGCTGAGGGGCCCGCGCAGCCTCAGGGTGGTGGGGAGAGTGGTCCCAGCCCCACGGCCGACACACGGGCAAGCACAGGGTGCCAGACTCTGCTCTGCACCCCTTGTCCCTGCGCAAACCTGTCTGAGGACGGGGCTGGGGGAGCACTGCATGGACTGGCACGCAGCTAGAGCCCATCTTGTGAAACTGCGCCCTGCCCCAGGCATGCTCCCCGCCTGGCCCCTGGCCAGACGCATTAAATCCTCCGGTTTCTCCCTCACATGGTGAGGCCCCGGCGGGGACGCTGCATCCAGCCCCGGGAGAGAGGAGGGAGAGCAGCCAGGGTGGCTGTGGGGACAGCCAGAGGGCTGGCAGCCCCGGGAGAGAGGAGGGAGAGCAGCCAGGGTGGCTGTGGGGACAGCCAGAGGGCTGGCAGCCCTGCCTTCGAGGGGACGGAGGCAGTTTAGCCTGGAGGGCGAGAAGCTGAGCAGAGGTGACAGCTGTCCCCAAAGCTGTGCTTAACAGTGCACGGGAGCAGCCTGTCCTCTGCTACAGCCGTGCCAAGCGTGCTTTGCAGGCAGGTGTAAGAACACGTAATTTTTGCTAGAAGCTGCTCGCCCCCACCTAATAGCCCTCCCCAGGCTGGGGGGCAGCCCTGCCTGCCTGTCCTGCTGCATGTGCCCTGTGCAGCGCCCTGCAGAGGGGCAGAAGGTCGCCTGTGAAGTCTCCAGGCTGGGGGGCCGGAGGCAAATCCCACCTGGAAGTCATTTGGGTAAGCTTAGCAGGGAGCTGAATGGAGCGAAGGTGTCAAAACGCGCTAAGCAATGATGCGCCGGGCCCAGTAAGAGCCAGTTAAGAAAGATATGGCCACCGAACAGTGCTCCACCCAGTAGGCATCACTGTCTCCCTACAGAGAGGTCCAGAGCTCTGATCTGCAACCCAGCGCTCTCACGTGAGAGTCCTGGCAATCCCAGTAAATATAGGAAGTATATGAAACGTGACAGCTTAGACTGGAGCATTAGAGAAACGGCAGCACCATGAATGTGCTTGACTTATCGAGGAAACACAGGTCAGCTCCGGGGGGGGTTTCACCTGTTTTCTTCCTGCAGCTCCTCTGGCTTTGTTCTGCTGCCGCACAGAGCAGTGTCGGGGTTGCACATCGCTCCAGATCCCCCAGCAGCTCAGAGGCACGTTTTCTCCGCTACTGAACTCACATGGGCATGCATGTGTGCTGCTCCAAGGCAAGCGGCTGCGCGGAGGTCTGCAGGGAATATTTTACAGTCAGTGCATCCAGGCAGCAGTTCCCTTCCCCGCTGCCCTGACATTCAATAGTAACGCAGGCACCGAGTCATGGAAAGAAAATGTGTTCAATGCCTCCCCTGCCCGTGGACGGTTCTCCCTTGTGCACACGCAGGCATGTGGAAATCATTGCCCGGAGACCAGCGCTGCATTTCAGCAACAATCGGAGTGCTTTAGTTGAAAGGCTGCTGCTAAGTCAAGGAAAACTGGCAAATGGGCCCTGTGCTTAACCGCCCGACCTGGCACGTCAGGGTCTGCCCTTACCGAGCGCTGGAGAGGCCAAATGCACCCGCTGCTGTCCGTGGGAGGGTGGCTGCTGCTGCGGCTGCTGTTGCTGCTGCATCGCAAGGCTCAGCCTGTGCGCGGTGCTAACGAGGGGGGGCAATGGCTGTAGGTCGCCCCCATTTAGCAGCACCCCCACAAGTTACACCTCTGTTGGGCATCTGCAACTCCGCTGACTCTGAAAACGTAACGGGGCAAGATGAAAGGAATATCGTTATGCCCATTTTACAGGTATGCGAACTGAGGAGCAGGAGAAATGGAGACAAGTTCAGCGAACGCAGACTGGCACTTGTTCCCAGAGCTCAGGGGGGTTCCTCAAGGTCCCACTGCAGATCTCTAACAACATTCCTAACTGAGCCCAGATGAACTGCTGTCTGCTCTTGTCCCACACAAGAATTGACTCCAATCACCCTGCAACTGAACTCAGTGTAAATCATGGCATAAGTCAACGTGCTGCACGCAAAATAATCACCGTCCACAAAGTACTGTTGGCCAAAACACGGCCGACCATGGCAACCATCAGGCCAATTGCAAACCGGTGAATCCGGCAGCGTGTCCTCTTAATTTTGCCCATGGAGCATCACCATAACAACAGATCCACCAATCCACGCCAGAGATTCACGCGTTTAGCAACCAAAAGCTGCCAAATTATTAAAAAAAAAAAAAGGAAAAATTACGCACAAAGTATTTCCTCCACGATCCTACTGTAAGTGTGCAAAACTCCAGCGGCGTGATGGGCAAAGCCAGAAAAATGCAGAGAGTACGATGGATACCAAAACGTCTCCCCCAGTAAGCAGGTCTGGAAGAAAAGCATCCAGTGCCCTGCCAGTGGTGTCACTGGAAGGTGAGTTTGGGCATTTCCCTCGGGGCTGCGTGCGCCCTCCTCCCCGTGACAGAGCAGGGAGAGGAGCCTCCATGCAGAGGTAAGGCTGGCACGCAGAACCGGGGCTGACGCTCCCTAACAACGCTGGGCTTCACCCAGCCATGGGACCTGGAGAAACCCAGCGAGACTGCTCTGCTTGAAGGTTTCCAGCGGGGTTTAGCAGTTGCTTCGCAGGGTTAAAGCATCTCAGCTCTGCAGAGAGGAGCCCAGGCGCCAGCGCTGCTGTTCAAAAGTAGCCAAACGCCGTCCCCGAAGGAGTTTGCTCCTGTGAGCGGACCTTGTCCCTCATCACCCTGTGTGAAGCAAGCGCGGGGAGGAGATTAGTTATTTTTTCAGAGAACAATCCATCTCTCTCCCACTGACTCACTGACAAGCTTCCCCTTTCCAAGGCAGCTCACGGGGTGAGCTGAACAGTCAGTCCTCTCTGCTGGGAAGAGGTGAGTAAGTGCACCAAGGGCTTCAGCCTCTGCTTCCTCTTGGGAGCAAGGAGCACCGGGGTTAAAGTACTGCAGGGGAATGTGCCCGGGCAAACCTAACAGACCAGATGCTTCTCTTCACCAGCATTCACCAGAAACACCAGCAAAGTGTCTGGTGCTTCCCTGCTGACAGAAAGTGGGAGTCCCTACTTGGATCAAGACCAAGAAATACCCAGTGACTGAGAACAGAGGGGTTTTCCAACCCAAACCAGTAAGACCCCTATTAGCAGGATGCGATCCTTTGGCCTAGGCAGTGCAGGAGGTCTGACTGGAGAATGATAAGGACTCTTCCAAGCCTTTGGCCACAGGGATGGATGGATGGATGGATGGATGGATGGAAAGGGAGGAGCCACGGCAGCAGGCTGGCACTATTCAGCAAGAACAGCTTGGGTGGCACCAGAAAGGGACTCCCTCGCTGCTGACTATGACAGCCTCAGGATGCTAAGCCAGGAGTTGCTGCTTGCCTCACAGTCTGTTAGCTATTTTCAGCCCAGATGAGGAATCCAACCCAGCTTTGGCTTCCCAAAACACTGATGCAGGCAGAAACTTCAGCGGGTGTTAGAGGGATGGTAAATGCAAGAACATTACCAAAAAAGAGAGCCAAGAAAGGGCTTGAACTGCGGTGCTGGACACATGCACGGTGGGGCACGGAATAAGGTATCCCAGAGAGGGCAGGAATGGTGGGGGGATGCCTAAGAAAGATGCTTGGCTTAGCTAGGAGTGGAGTGGGCGCAGTCCCACCTTCATGGATATGCCGGCACTTGTGCCAGCCGAGCTCGCGGCGTCTGGGAGCCGCTCCAGCCCACACGGGTCTATCGAGGCGGCAGGAACTGATGTTCACCCCACACTACCCGCGAACCAGTCTGACATCCCCCACCTCTGCTGTTATAATTAGGGAATTGGAGCAGATGGCAGCAGAGTTAGCTGAAAAGAGGAAAATCTCATACACAGCTGCTGCTTGCTGTGAGCAAGTCCTTCCCTCTTCGGCACGTTGGGAGGATGACAGCTCCTGTGATCAGCGCGGGGCTGGGGGCTGCCGGGAGGGCAGCCACGAACACGGCGGGCACGGGGTGTGAACCACAGCGTGGGCAGTGACAAGGCACCGGTGGCACCGCAGGAGCCCCGGGGTGCCCCTGCCTTGCCACCCTGGGGGGCTGTGTGAGCTCCCGCAGGTCCTTGCGCCTCAGTGTCAGCTCCGGTCTTCATCCCAGCAGGCTTTAAGGAAACCCGCACTTGAATACAACCCCGCTCCCGTCTTCTGCCTCCACAATAAACATCTGCACGCTGCTCTCTGCTGCTTCTCCCTGGGCGAAAACAAAACCAGCTGGTGCAGGCAGGGCAGAAAAGGACCTTGCCCCCTCCTTCCCAGCCAGCAAACACACGTGCATCGACAGCAAAGGTTATACGATGGGCAGAGAGAAATTCCTGAAAGGAAGACCCGGTGGCAAAGCCTTGCAGGACAGCCTGCACCCCGGGGAAAAGCCGGGGCACCCCGGGGATGGCATACAGCACTGTGCAGGCACAGCACGGGTCCTGCTCCAGGCTGCGCAGGGGAGGGGAGACGGGCTGCCTTCCCCCCATGGCGAAGGGCTTTCGGGGTGCGGCCCAGAACTTGCTTTAACTGGTGCCGAGGCATCTGCCCAGGAGAAAACCAGTACTGGGCTGGTGGCGGGCAGCGCCCTGCAAGGCAGTGCCTGGGGAGAATCTGAGCACAAGCCTCTTCCTAGCTGAATGCACCTATTAGTTCATTAGCGCTGTAATTCCCCAGCCAATAAGTGCTCTAATGGCATGTTGAGTCTCCTCTCCTGCTCACATGCTGCACACCTGCTATAAACACAGCCTGAAATCATCTTCCCTGACAGGCTGCAGAGAAACTTTCCCGCTGACTTCTGGCTGGAAGAGGCTCAAGATTCATTCTGACAGATGCTGAGTGCTCTGGGGAGGGGGCGGCCGCAGCCCGGCGCGCTCCGCGAGTCTCAGCCCGCTCCTGCCCTCGGTTGGTCTGGTTTTCTGAGCGCTGAGCCTCCACAGCATAGTGAAATCCTCCGTGAGCTGCGCAGCCAGGGCTCCTCACCTCAGCATCCCATCTGCGGCATCACCGAAGGGCTCCCAGGGCTGCTGATGCTGTGCTTGTCGCTGTGGGGAAACGCTGTCTTTGCAGTCATTTCTAGCTCTGGGGCAAAGCATGAGGTCGTTCCATTGCCTCCCCTCCCTGCGTATCAAGTAACTTGACCAGAAGCCTCTCCAAATCCTGAAGCTCAGAAAAAGGGCTCTGGAGGCTCATCCAGTCACGGTGCCTCATGCACTCTAGATGCTCTGAACCAGAGCAGGATGCCGCAGGACTGGAGGCTGCACTCGGGCATGTGAAGCCCTGCAATACAGGCGAAGAGAACACCTCTCTGGGCTCCAGCAGCATCCAGGAGGCCTCACGGCGGGACTTCAGAGGACCCCCCCATCGCCTCTCACGCAAGCTCTGCCAGATGGAGCGGGCTGGAAGTGGCGGATGGGATGGTACATGCGTGACCCCGTGAGGGTGTGCGGCCAGCGCAACCCTCAGGACGTTTCAGAAATCAGAGCAGAGCTGGTGCTGCGCTTTGCTCTCCCCTCCCCTGTGCTGTGCCTTGGAGGGATGCAGCACTGACCCACCGCCTGCCAGCACAGGCATCCCTGTAGGGCAGCCACTGATGCCACTACTTTTGACTAAGTAAGGCACTTCTGAGGGGGAAAAAAAAGTGAAATACAGGTTTAAGGCAGGACTGTTCTGGATAAATCTGCTCTCTTGTTGTCTCACAGATTAAATCAATTAGCACCGCAGAAGAGGTCTGCATTTGCAGATGCTGAGGCTGATTCTCCTTGTGCTCCTGCTGATTCAAGTTGGGAGTAAATGAAGTCCATAAAACTACTTTGATGTAGAACTGAGAGTGAGAGGAAAATACCAGTTCTGTTACCCAGCATACAGCCTTCACTTTCTTGGTTTAGTGCTACTCAAAAGCCCCTTGGGTATAACCAACTTATTTTTAGCTGTTTACTTATTAAACAAACACAAGGGAAGGCTAAATGTCAAGGCATTTTTGCGCAGCGAGCTGGACTCTGCACATTTATTCTGTCACATACAGGGATGCAGGACCAAAGTACTTCTCTGCTCTGCAGCTGAGTGTGGAGCAGGGCCAGCCAAGGCACGAGGGTCCTGCCTAGAAGTCGGTGCTGCTTCTACCCACCCCCCAAGCATCTGGAAGCCAAGCACCTCCTGACTGTGGGATCCTCTGTCAAAGGAGAGCGGTACCTATTTAGCTGGCTGTATATATGATCTTCTCCCTGGCTTTTACCATATTTAATCCCTCCACACCTGCAGCTAACAAGGAAACATCCAACTCCAGTGTCACAAAGGGAGAAGAGGTGAAGGGACTTGCCCAAGGTCGATGGGATCATGTGGTGGAGCGGAGCACTGAACAGGAGCCCTCCACAAGAGGCGAATCTCGGTGCTGTTTCACTGCTGCTACATCCCTTATCCTCTCTGTGCCTCCCTTATAAAGTATTTCAGGGAAACCTGTGCTTTCAGCGCATGCACCCAGGGTTTGCCGGAGAGCGGAGTGTTGTTGCCTCGGCTGATGGCTGTGAGGAATGTCATTTACGGGGGCTCTGTCCCCAACCTGCTTTGTGCCGGACCCTGGCTGGCATCAGCCGAGCTCTCCTGGCTGGGAAAGCACCAGCCGGTGTCTCCCATGAGCTGAGACAACCTCCCGGCAGGCCGGTGCCTGGTGTTCAGCAGTGTGCCGGTGATTCCTGCCTGTCCGGGAGGGCTGAGCGGGACATGGCAGCTGTCTGCTCACCGGGCGAGATAAGGCACAGCTGATCGGCCGTGACTCAGCACCCCAAGCCCAGTGTCAAGTACGATGAACAAGGGCTGAGCGCGACGCCGTGCCGAGTGGCAAGCCCTGCTGCTGGCTGTGATACCTGGCCGCTGCCGAGCCCGTGTGAAAGCACTGGTCCTCCCAAGCAGGCAGAGGCAGGTCCTGCCAAGCTCACAGCCCCAGGGCTACTGGTTGGAGGTGCTGGCTCTGAGCACGGTGCGTGGGGAGGCAGATAGAGAGGCGTCTGGGTAGCTGGGTTGGCCCTCCTGTGAAAGGGGGTAGGGAATGTGCTGCACAGAGATGCCACAAATCCAGATGTCCACAAGTTCTGTTTAGAGGAGGAAGAAGAGGAACCTGGTCACCTCTCCAGCATGGCTGAGGCCAGCACCTGGGGTCCAGAAATTACACGCAAATGACTACCGGGCAGGCCATCTGCATGGGGCAAGCATGGGGGGGGTCCAGAGCACGGTGCACGGCCCCCGAGCAGCGGGTGCTCCTGCGTTTCTGCCTCTGAGGTGCAGAGCACAAGGCATTTTCCCCTGGGCAGTGGGCAGCCAACATGACGGATAGATCCTGGAGAAGCGGCTTTTACCCCTGTGACCTGTGCCCCTACTTGATCCCTTCTCAGCTCTTTTCTCCACCACACAGCCACCCCTCAGCCTGTCGGGGTGTCCTGTGCCCCCCTGCTCGGTCAGTGGCGGGCTGTCCCCACGCTCCCAGGGCATGGCAGGAGTTTTTGGAAAATGCTTCCACCTCGTGGCCCTCTGGAGGAATGACTGGCTTGGGACACGCCAGCCTGCACCCATTCTTGTTTGTGAGCCAGAAACAAGGCCAATGCCACCCTTTCTCCTCGCTCTGTTGCCTTCACCCAGGCTGAACTGGGGCACCCAGTACCTCTGATGCTCAGACCACCCTGCGCACGCCCGGCAGCGGAGCCCAGGCTTCCCAGCGCTGGTGTATCCCATAGGATCAGCACGGACTTCTCCAGGGCTGCCCTGCTCCTGCGGGGCTGAGGAGGAGTGAAAAGCAGCCCAGGGTCTGTTAAAACACCGTCCTCCCAGCCCAGGTGTGCACACACGCAGCCACACAAGTGCTTGCAAAAGCTCAACCTGCGGCGCCGGAGCTGCCGAACCCGTTCTGCCGGAGGGGGGTACGGCATCACCACTCCTGGTTCCACTCCAAAATCTGCCTGCGCAGGCAGGTGGAGTGGGGAAGGAGTGGAAAAGCCTCGAGCGCGCTGTGGTAAGCGCCGGGCACCTTGCGACACTCAGGGCTTCACCACGCAATCTTCCCTGGCCCGTGGGAAACGCTGCAGGGAAGGGGGGGTGACACCCCTCTGTTGGGTCCCCGTCCCGCTTCTGCCACCAACACCGTCTGAAACGCGGGGCAAGTCGCTTCTGCTCCACCGTGGGAGCTACCTGGGCTTCAATGCTCCAGGAGAAACCCATCAGCCTGCACACAGATTTCCTACTGGGATGCAGAGGTTTTGGCTGGTTATTGCACAGGATCAGGATGAAACATCCGCAGTTTTCTTCTGGGCCACAACTGCCACACTTCACAGCAAATGTTTTTAAGACAAACGATCCCTTTCTTGCAATTCTCGGGTGATTATCTCATTTCTCCCATAAACAGCCTCTCCTCCTGCTGCCCGCTAGCGGGTGGATTTTGGAAAAACACTTAAAAGCCTGACAGCGCTTCCCCCCCATGCTGCCACAGGAGCCAGGTGGGTCCTTGTAAGAACACTGTGGTTTAGGGCAGCGGTCTCTCTCTGAAATATCCCCACGGATGGACAACTGTCCCTCAGTTCTGCCCTCTGTGGAGCTCAGCACTATAGAAATCCAACTCAATGTGTGTATTTCAGAGGATGTGACCACTCTTTTAGAAACAGCTTTCTCAACATTAACTACAGCTCAGCTGCGGCTCTCCTGTAGCTCGCAAGGCTGTAAAACTCCTGCAGCTGGGATGCACTGCTCGACTGTGCCTCTGCAGCAGCAAACACAGTCTAACCACGTTACCCGTCGCATGAGTATCAGATTTTTTGGGCGACACAGCAATTTTGCAGGAACTCACCACACCGTTCATCCAAGTGCTGTGCTAATGCGATCTGCCCCTCACGAGCAGCACCAGAAATGCCTCTTTGTCAGCAGCTTTACCTGTTCTTGGAGGTTTGCCTCCAGCCAGGGCACCGAGGACCTTAACTCCAGGAAGCAGTGTCCCAGGTCCAGAGGTGCTGCCAAAAGCTTCACCTCGTGCGTCCCACGAACAGCAAAGCCCTTAGTTCCCACACAGCCAACAGAACGCTCTTGCAACCTTGGGGGTCTACTGAAAAAGAAAACAAACAGAAGGATTTCCCTGATGCATCTGCTGTCCCAATGATCCCCTCTTTGCCTGAGCAAAGGTGAATGATTCAGTGTTTACCAGGCACGAGCGAGGCTCAGCTTTGTTTAGTAACAGCGGCAGCGTAAAGTGATTACATTTTTAGTAGTTTTTGCTTTTGTTGAAAAACAAAGTCCATGAAGACGGCAAATCCATTTGCCATGCTCCTTATGTGCAAAACGCAACGTGACTGTTCCTTCTAATGCCGGCGAGAGGACCGGAGTGCCATGGCGATGCTGCAGTGAGCCGGCAGAGCTGGATCAGAGGTGGAAAGCGTACGCACATCCTCGCCCAAGCAGCAGCTGCTTCTCCACAACCATTCATTGACCGCAACCCACCAGGCGAGGGGCTCTCTGCTCTCCGTCCTGCCTGCGCACCGAGGACCACACGCAGGAGCCATAGGGCCTTTCCGATACGCGATGGGGTTAAAGCAGTGACATTCCCACTGTCACAGCCAGCGCTGCACAAATTAGAAACCTTTCAGCAGAAGAGACAACCAGGCTGCTCGTTGCCCGTTTGTGCTCAAACACCCCATCCCCAGCCCAGTCTCACTTTGAACAGTCTGCAGAGTGAAAGCTATTCCCACGAGGAATCAGTAATTAATGCAGAAGAGCGAACAAACCTGCGGCTGATCTGCAAGCACACTAGATGTTGTTGGAAATGGTGTTTGTTACCCAAGAGACACAGCACAGCTCCTTGTAATCTCGCAGGGATGTGTCGAAGGGGTGGACTAGTTTCTCATGTTATTAAGGACTTCAAATTTTGCAGGAAAATTGGCTAGAGCTGCCGAGGAAGCTTTCCCAGCAGGACCCGAGTGAAACTCAGTGACTCCACCTGTGTTTGCAGAGAGCCTGAGAGCGCAGCCCTGCAGAAGAGCTGGATTCTCACGTCGCCACTGATTTAAACGTTCAGCTATTTCGCTTGGCAAGATCGGTCCTGCACGGGGCTGACATGTAACAGGTAGGCAGGGTCTGAAAAAGGATTATAGCCGGGCTCCTCTTCCCAGCAATGGCTCTCACCTGCCACAACGTGGGGAGAGGCAGCTTTAAAGGCAGGACGCCCATCTCGCTGTCCTGGCTGGGGCTCAGACGAAGAGCTCCCCGTTAATGAGGAGGAAATAGGGCGCGGTGGAATCGGGAAGTGCTTTGTTCAGCCCATACGGACAGTTGGCACATAAGGATCTACCGGGGGTTAATGAAAGGCCTGCTAAAGCGCGGTGAGAAACCTGCCAGTCGCCATACGAACCGCCGTCCCGAGGAAATTAAAAATCACGCACCATATGCCGTGCGGCACGGGGAGGGAGCGGGGCGTCTCGAGCAGCGTTTGCATCTGCCCGAGCGGCCCCGGGAGGGGGCAGGTGCGACGCACACTGCCGGGGGGGGTCATAACCCCGCAATAACTCACCTCCGTCCTCCGCCTTCCCGGCACCGAGCGGGGAAGGACAGTGATGGGGAAATAAGGGGAACCGAGGGGAAGGATGACACATGTTCAGCCCAACCCAGTGGCAGAGCAGCCGGAGAGGCAGAGCCAATAGCTGCTTTTCATGCTCAGTGAGTCCGTCCACCTCCACCCCCCCTCGAGTCCTTAAGTTGCAGCTTTTAACTACCTCGGTGTTCAAAGAAAATATGATGCTCAGCGTGAACAGAAGGAAGAGCCTGCTGACAGGTAGACAGCATGGACACTGATCCCGGCAGGGCCGGCTGCTGAGAGAGGTACGTGCCTTCCAAGGCAGGGATCCGAAAGCAATCACATTTGGGATGCAAACTCAGAGCAGACTTTAATTTTCCAGCAGGGGGAATATGGAAATCTGGCTCCCTCGAAATGATTCATCCCCCCTTCCCACCACCGCCACCTCCCTTCCCCTGCGTCCTCTCCCCATCCCTCCCAGCACAGAACACTTTGCTGCAGTCTCTCCATCTGGGTGCCTTAATGTTGGGGATCCCAGCGTTCCCGCATGTGCCGACGTCGGGAGCGGAGGCTAAGCGAGACCTGGGGAGAGCGGCAGGAGAGAGGGTGGTGGTACCCGCGGGGTGGATGGGCTCTGGACCCGGGGCACTGGCAGGTGGGCTTGTGCCAGACGCTGAGCAGGGATCCCGGCTGGTAAGAACCGTCCCTGGGGAGCCGGGCACTGCCCTGCTCAGCACGCGGGAGCTCGGGATGCGAACAGGGGCTCCCCCAAAACGGGTGTCTTTCCCCCAACAAGTGTCAGGCGCCCGGCGCTCCCAGGGGAGGGCGGGAAGGGGACGGGGGGAGGCAGTGAAGCAGGGACATCGGCAGAGTTAGGGTCCCCTCTCCTGGGGCTTCACACTCGAGGGGGACCCGGGGCCAGAGCTGTGTTCATCTCCCCTAAGGCCCCTGCGCTGCACGGGCACTGGTTTGGGGAGAGGGGAGGAAGAGAGGCCGTAGTGAAGGATGCCCCTTCGATGCGCTATTGCTGGTGGTGCAGGCTGGTTGCTGTGTCGGGGGAGACCCTCTTCTTTTGGCTGGGGGCGTATCCGACCTCTGCTTGGCTGTTGCAGCTGAAGGGTCCCTGACATGTGGCACCTCTCTGGGGAGGCAGAGGGAGGTGGAGATGACACCGGTGTGGCAAAATCCCTTGTCTGGCGGTAGAAGAAAGTGACTTCTCTCCCACTGCCGTGTGGGAGGTGTTCGGGGCTTGCTGCCCCCGGGATTTCTGTGTAATTCAGTCTCACATTTATAAACACAGAGGTGTTTTCTCAGGCGTGTCAAGGAGAATTAAAAAGGGGGGAGTTGTGGGGATCCCCCAGGCAGGGCTAGCAGGATCTGCCTGCCTCCTGGGTAGCTTGGAAGAACTTTTGTGGTCTTGAGAAGCAGAGAGCAGCCGGCGTGTGCGTTCGCTGAACTCAGCTTTGGTGTGCCCCATGGCGGGGACGGGCACAGAGCGGGGTGCTGAGACCAGGGCTGCTCCCAGCCAGTGGCCCAGTTTCCCATTTCCACCCTCCCTGGTGCCAGAGCTGGTTCCTGTGGCTGTGCCGGTATAAATATTTTCTAATAAACCCTTTCTGGAGATGATGCCGTCAGGTGGCGCTTGGGAATAGGCAGCGTCGCTGTGGGAGTCTGGAGAGCAAACACTTGTTGCTGCGAGCTGCACATTGCACGGGGCACGGGGAAACGTGGCACCCAGAGCCACTGGCCACACAAGCCCACGCCTCCGGCCCCGCCGGCTGCTGGGAGGTGACACAGATTTTCTGCGGGCGCTGGGAGGGATGTGCAGAGCAGCGGCGGCTGCGGAGACGGGAGGATAAGCGTGAAAAGCTTTTTCTCTCAGCTCTGGCACTGAAAAGCGTGATTTTAATTATAGACTGTTTCTTCAGATTTAGCCGTGTCTGGCATGTGACTTCGGCCCTGTAACCTCCTTGGCAGGCTTTGCTCCGTGCACGCAGTGTGACACGAGTCTCTGAAGGAGGCTGCCCGGGGTAAAAGTTTCTGTGCAGTCTAGAGAGCTTTCGTACGCTCGGGAACGCTTTTACGGTCAGCCAGGCGCACGTGGTGCAGAGCAGAACATGCATACCCCTTTTGTCTTGAGAAACCTGCTGCTCCCGGAGCACGGCTGCCCCAACCCTTTAACGCCCAGAACAAAACCTGTGGCTGGGCCAGCGCAAACTGTCCCGACGGCCAGAGCAGAGCCGGGCTTGGGCAACCGCCCGTCCCAGGGCGCAGAGTGAAGTTCACCAGGAGGCTCCGCATGTGGCAAGGTCCCGCGCAAAGCTCCCAGGCCAGGACCGGCCACGGGAGCACGCAGCGAGGAGCACGCAGCTTACCTGCTCCGTCCCCCGTGCCACCTCCCCGCACCACGGGAGAGGATGGGTCTCGGTGCTTGGGGACAGCATCAGGCAGAGGCAGCTGGGTGGCAGCCGGGACCGAAGCAGCTGGCCACCTTCCAGTCTGGCTACGTCTGTACGGTGCCGCTCTCCGCTTCCAGGGTCAGCGAGGGTTTGCCACCCCCTCCCCCGGGCAGACACAGCCCTCCCAGCCTCAAGGATAACCTCCCACTGACTTCAAAGACAAGGCATGCTTGAGAGGACAAAGAGAAGCATTGTAACTGGTAATGCTTGGGGACATTATTAGGTACATAAGTTGTTTTTCGGATATCCCAATGCGTTTTTGCAGCCTAGCTGAACTGTACAGAGACCAGGCAGAAGCTGAGGAAGAAAAGAGCTGCTCAAACTAAAGTAAGAACATCCACATCAGGGTTTGCGTCCACTTGCACTAAACTAAATCCAGTGCAACTTCCACTTAGAGAAAAAAAAAAATCACAGGCACAATCCCAGCTCAGAGGCAGTGGGGATTTGGGCGCAAGAGGGTTGCCTGCCGTGACCAAACCGTGCAGCAGCCGAACCAGCAGCTTTTGGTGCTCTCAGTGTGGTGCAAACCGCGGGGCAATGCTGCCTGGCCCAGGCAGGGCCAGCTCTTTCACTGGGCGGCTCATCCCAGGGCTGCGAGCAGGCTGGCGGCGGCGCCCGGGCTCCCTGCGGAGTGCGACGTTACCGGCAGCAGCCCCGGTTCCAGCGCAAGGGAGCACGTCCCCTGTTAATCAGCATTTAATTAAAGGACATGCTGACATTTGGAAATCAGAAACAACTCTCCTGTGTGGGCTGCCTCTCTCTGCTGCTCGCCTCTTCTCTGAATCACTCCCTGACATTTTGCCAGATTAGGATGTGACTCTCTCTCTCCCTCCTTCCTTATAAAAATAAATTGAAAAGGAGATGCAAAGCCACCGCTGCTCCTAAGGGAGAGGGCGTAAGGGACGGGGTTTCGCTGGGGAAAAAATCCCGTTATCACTGGTGCTACATCGGCGTCCTAAAAAGACCCTGACTGCGGGGCAGGGTTTCCGTGCCGTAGGCACCGCAGGGATGCTGAGGCAGGAGGTACTCACGGTGTTGATGTGGGGCTACTGGTTGTCCCTCTCCAAAACCACACAAAGAGCTGCGGGGGCATCGCAGGTCCCCATACCAGCCCTGGGTGATGTGCCCGAAGGAGTCAAAAGCAGAGGGGGTAAATGCCTTGCAGGGGAACAGGACGTCCCTGCAGCGGCTGGCCCAGCGGGAGCAGGTTGGACCCGTGGGGACCCATCGGTGGGGCAGGACGGAAAGCCAGGGCCGGGGAGATGTTCAGCATCTTGGCCTTTGAGCGGCCCCGCTGACAGCATCGCTCCTCAAAGCAGGAGTGACCAGACCCAGGCCGAGGGCAGGACCGCTGTGCCCTGGTGTGTCCGCACAGGGAAAGGCAGGGCACCCCCCTTGCAGCCAGGCGTGGGGGTCCCCTCTCCCCACGCACGGACCCCCCTTTCCCATCACGTTTCCACCCCCCAGCCCCTCACGGCCGGACCCCCCGGCTCCGGGGGTGGGGGCGATCCCTCGCCCATCCCTCGCCCCGTGCGTTACACGAGCCGTGGCACAGCAGCATCCCGCCTGCGCCGAGGTGCCCCCCGCCTCCCGCACCTTCTGCTGCTCTTGAAATGGGGCCAGCGATTCTGTTTATCTGTTAGCCCATGCCAGAGCTGGTAAAATGCAAACAGCAGTGAGGGATGGGGGAGGAGGAGGGGTAGTGGGGGGGAACCCTCACCGTTCGCTTCCCCTTGGCTGCTCATTTCAACCTTCTTTCAAGCAGAAATTACTCACATTAATCAAGAGTGAGAATGTGTTTGCAGCCCTGCAGATTTGGCAGCGCGGAATCAAATTCCATCAGTAGCAGCAGGAGGACGGGAGCCTGTATCTCTGCTGTGCACAGCCTAATAGAGCCATTGCCAGAGGAAATTGGATCTGAGAGCTCCCCTAAATTAATCTACCCTTTAAAAAAATGCCAGGAGATCTACATGACAAATGAGCGTCTGCAACGGAAACTGCTGCAAACATCCAGCACATCAGATCAGGATGGATCTGCCCCTCGGCCGACATCTGCATGGGAAGAGGTACACGAGCAGCCCCAAGGAGCACAGGTTCCCTGCAGCCAGGGCATGCGGCGGGCAGACGAGCCCCGACGGGCAATTCAGGCCACGAGAGCTGCTGGGACAGGGAAAAGGTGCGAAGCAATCGCTGCCACTCTGCTGCTGCCATTAAGCCCCTCTCCTCTCCTCCTCCGCGCAGGCAGGAGAGGTCCCGGAGGCTCAGAGCTGCCTGCACCCTACGCCGGCGTGTGCAGCCGTGGCTGTGCCGCGGGGCAGCGAGGAGCATCTCTGGAGAAGCCCAGCGAGGCAGAGCCATGGCCGTGGGGCAGCACCAGGTGCTGCCGTGCCGGGTCCTGCCACCGTCGCGCCGCGGCAGCGGGGCAGGTGGAGGCTCCCGGGGTTCTGGCTCCGTCGCGCCGCAGAGCTGGGACGCAGGTGCCGCAGCTCACTCCGCTTTAATAGAGCTGCTGCTGCTCCAAGGTGATTGCTACTTTATTGGCTTATTTTTAGCCACGCGGCTGAGCTGAGAGTAAGATGGATGGGTCTTGTCTTGGGCAAGACTTTTGCTTGCGGTGGGAGCCTGGGCGCAGGGTGGGAGCAACCGCTTTGAAAGCTGCCTTGAAAACAGCTGGGGCAAAGCTCCCCGGTGCAGAGCAGAGAGCTCACTGGTGCCCCGCTCCTGCCCCGGGAATGGTCCAAGCTGTGCTGGGTATGAGGCTGGGATGAGTTGGTGTGGGATGGCTTCTCCTGGGCAGTTCCCTCCAATGGGGGACCCCCGGTACAGTTGCAGCATCCCCCGGTAAAATCCGAAGACCAGTGTGGCAGTCACGGTCTTGTCTGCCCTGAGGGTCTCCCATCCTGGGGGTCTGTCTTCTCACCGGTGTTTCTCAGGAGCAATCAGACAGCAGGAATGCCGCTGAGCGCGGGCTCTGGGGGCAGCCAGGCGCTCCCCTGGGAAGGGCTGATCCCTAAAGCTGGTCCAGGCGCATCAGGTGAANCCAGGCGCATCGGGTGAACCCCTCTGCACCACGCACCGCCCTGCTCTCCAACCGCTCTGCTCGCACGGGCACGTCCCCTGCACCCCTGCCTCATTTTTCACCTGCGGGCAATGGAAAGCCTGAGCATCTTTGCTCTGCTCTCCGCACCACCTGATGATTGAGTCTCGACCTTTATGTCCTGGCTGTATTAACTCCCTGCCCCTCTGCGTGTGGACTGAGCAGGGCCGGGCGGCAACGAGACAAGGAGCATTTCCAGCGCTGCCTCGGCACTGCGGGGAGTTTGCACCAGGGAAAAGCAACGCCGGGCCGGGCTGGGCGCGAGGGCAGGGTGTAAGGGCTGGGTGTGAGGGGTGGGTGCATTGGACACAAGGGTAGGTGCTGTGTGCTCATTGCTTTGGCCAGGCTGGTCCACACCGCGTCGAGGAGCTGAGATGGCACAACCCGTCTCTGCTCTAGAGGACTGTCCCTGCGGGGGGAAGTGCTTTGCCCTGTGCACGGGCTCTAGGACGCTGCACGGGAGTTCCCTTCGCAATCTAAGTGAGGTTGTGTGATTGCACGTGGGCAAATAAGGCTTTCCGTGGTGATTTTTGCTCCCTGAATAGATGCACTTCTGTGGGGTTTTGTTGCAGGAGGTTTGTTCGGTTGTCTACAGAAAACGAGCAGCCAGGTGTCAGGAAATTATGGCGAGGGGAAAGTAAAATACCCGGGTAGGCAGATAAGAAAGAGTGTGAACTCATTTAAAAAAATCATCAGGCACGTGTAGACAGCGTGTGGCAATAATTGTGTGTCTCTGCCTCTCCCAGCACCACGGGGACCCCGCGCTGCCCAGGGAGCAGTTCCCGGGTGTGCCAGCGCACGTGTGTGGCGCAGAGCCCGGTGTGCCGGCGTGCCCCGGCGCCCGCCCCGGCTGCGCGGCTGCCTGCCGGCATGGCGGGAGCTGTGGCCAGCGAGGCCGCAGGGAATATTGATTAGTTTTACAGTGTAACCTGACAGAGCCTATTCTGGTGATGTAATGAAGACGGATGATCCCATCCCCTCGCCATGGCGCTTTGGGGAAGGGGAAAATTATTCACTGCATCCTGGAGGGATGCTCCGCGGTCCTCCATGCCTTGCTCTGTACCTCATCTAATTTCCACCTCTCTCGCTGTTTTTTTCTTCTTTCCATCCTTACGGCTCTCTGCCTTCCCTTGTCCAGCACCCCACCATCTCAGTGGGTGCCGGGAGGTGGATGTGGTGCTCATGCCGGGAGGCAGCTGAGCCTGGTCCAGACTGTTTGGGGTGCAGACATCACCGCTGGGACCAGCTGGGAGAGGACTTGTTGCAGATGTTGTCCACCTGCGGTGGAAAGCTCTCCCACTGGTGCTCACCACAGCCAGGGCCATGATCCAANAGCCAGAGCCATCATCCAGCCTCACGCCACAGCTCACCTCTCCCTCCTCCTCTGCTTTCGTTCCCCGTTTCTTGTTCTTCACCCCCTGCCTTTGCTTCCCCCGCGAGCGCCCGTCTGCACGTGCGTCTCCTCCTCGGGGCTGCTGCCATGGCCGAGGCGGCCCAGCATCCCCAGCGCCCGCCTGCCAGCCCGGCTCGCCGCAAACGCATCCCACCTCCGGCACGGGGGACACCGCAGAGCAGCCCCGCTGGGAAACCCCATGTGTGAGCCGAAAGCCTCATCCCGGGACCTGTTAAATGTCAATTAAGTGCAGCTTTATGAGGTTGATGAGCTCCTTTCACAGCCTGATCTGAGCGCTTTGGAAACCGCAGGCAGTGCTTTTTCTTCTACTGACCAGGAGTTGTGAATCCGTCTTTATGGTAACACCGGGCTCAAGCATTCACATGCCAGAAGGCAGTTATGTACAGTCATAAAAATGATTTAAAATTGGTCAAGGTTTTAAAAGAAAAAAAAAAAGAAAGCTCATATATTATCAGGTCTTTATTTCTCTTCTAGCTTTTACCCTTTAGGATTTGTGTTTTCAGGCTTTTCTCAACAAACACCACAGTTGGAAATGCTAAACCATTTTTATATAAGAGCTGAGAATCCTCCAGAATCGCAGGGCTGCGGGAAGAGAAGAAAATACCAACTGCTGTAATGCACGAGATACAATCTCCAGAGCTGCCAGAACACTCTGCAAAGTTACCATCTCCTACTACATCTTCAGAAACCTAACGAGTCTCGTTGTTATCTTCCATCGGATCCCCATCGCTTCACAGACCTGGCGTTCAGAAGGGATCCTCTGGTCTGACTCCGTGCGGGGGTGATGCCCAGCGCCTCCCTCGCTTCCAGCTGAGCTCCAGCCTCGCAAAAACTCCGGTCCTGGAGTGAAGATTTCCAGGGACGCAGAGCCCCAGTGATTCCTTGCAAGCTCTGTTTTAAAACTTTGAGCCTGTTTTGGGGTGGGATTGGTGTTCCCATCGATGCCCCGTGCACCATCCAGCCAACTTCTTTGAGGTGATAAATAAATTCTCATAAAACCAAAGGGGAAACCATCCCGTAGCAAACACGTGGTGCCTTTCCAGCCTCAGGAGTCCCCTTGGATATTCACGGCGGAGCGATTACTCTTTTTCTCAGCTAAGGGAACTAATTTCACAAATGGTGCAACTCCACCGTGAGCAGAGAGCTGGCCGCAGCGTTAGGGAGGAGAGGAAACCACAGCGCCCCGTAATTTTGAAGGAAATACATCTAAACAATAAGACACCCCAGGTACTGCCTGGCTGTTACTGGGTGCGAACACGCTATGAACACAACGATGAACCATTTTGCGGTCTGCAGTCCTTCCACCAGCCCTTCGCCAGCCCGCTTTTGGGATGGCTTTTGGGGAAGAGCTTTGGAGGGCCGATGTGGGGCAAACCCCCGGCGGCGAGGGGCACATCCTCGCATTTCACAGCCACCTTTTCCTCCTGCTCCCGGCTCACAACTTCAGCCTAACATCTGGCAAAGTTGCGTACCACGGGCAAAGCGAACATCGCTGCTTATGGCAGGCCAGGCTGACAGTTCCTGTGAGATCAGCCCCGCGAGCATCATTTCTTGGTGATAGCTCGCTCACAAAGGAAAGAAATGGAAGCAAATCTTACATGACACATTTATTTTTGTCATCTATTTATTAGCTCAGAGCAAAAGTCCTGCTGCGCTGCATTATGGGGATTATGCAAATGAGGGACATCAAGACAATTAAAAAAAAGCCCAAGTGAGCACAATGTCAGAGCCGAGCAGATGCTGAGAGACAGCGCAGCCCTCCCCGGCCGCTCCTGGCCTGCCGCAGCCCAGCGGCATGGCTGGACCNAGCCCGGCGGCATGGCTGGACTGCCTGCTTGGGCGGCCCCGTGCCCAGATCCAACGTGTCGCCCTGTCCAGATGCTCCTGCTCCTCCTCCGGCTCGTGCGGACAACCCAGCCGAGTAGGTCATTAGGCCCATCGGTTAATGAGCTGCCCAACATGTCTCCCAGAGTGCTGCCCTCCCATGGGGCTTCATCTGCTGCCCCCTCCCTGTTTGGGGGAAGGATGCGCGGGGTGGACCCTGCTGCATCCTCATCCCATCGCAGGTGTGTGCTGCTCTCACCTAGACCGATGCAGCCAAAATTAATGGTTAGACTAATCCCGGGCAGAATTTGGATTTACGGGGTTGCTGAGGGAGCTACCCACAGCGCAGGGAGCAGAGAGGGTCCTTGCGCCCTGCAAGGGACCTCCCGGCTCCGCACGGGAGAGCAGCCCATCGCCCCGTGTCCCGGCACGAGGGGACCCGGCACGGGTGAGGTAATGCCGTGCTCGTGTTCGGTCGGGCGCTGCCACAGGAGGAGGATCTGGCTCACTCTGCGGGTCTGAAACATGGCTAAATCCCCACTGAATCACCCCTAGTTACACTGACGGCTCAGGATTTATGAGAGCTAAAGTGGATGGATAGCAATGAGCAGGGGAAAAAAAAAAGTTCCCAGATCTGACTTGTCTTTGCTTCTGCAAGCCCCAGAGGACTCGGGATGTGTGTTTGGGGATTTAATCCTGTCTGAACCCTTCTATTTTGAGATGGAGGTGGAGAGAGAGCTTAAGGCAGCTGAAGTGCATGTCGATAGCCGCATCCAAGCACAGCTCCTGCCCCGGCGGCTCCTGGAAGTGGAAAAAAGCCGTTTCCCGAAAGCCTGTGGAAGAACACAGGCAGGCTGGCGCTCGGAGATGGAAAGATGCAGGGGACAGCCGGGGAAACACGCTTCCATCCTCACTCCGCTAATTACACTCATTAGGGAAGGAACGCTGCCTCCGATTTCGAGCTCTACCAGCTATTTTTAATTTCCCTGCCTGCTGAAAGCACACACCGGTGCACTCGGGGGTTGTTTTTGTTGTGTTTTTTNAGATTTTTTTTTTGTTTTTTTTTTTTTTTCTGGAAATGGGTATTTCTCCTCCCAGGTCAGAGGCTCTTTTGTGTCTGCCTGGCTGGGAGACGGGGCTGAAGACAAAGCAGAAAGGAGAAAGCGGGAGAGAGACGAGATGGGGAAGAACCGGCATCCCTGCCCCGGGGCGGGGGGCAGGCGGGGGGCCGTGGGTACCGGGCGTCCACGGTGGGCTGTGCGGGGAATGGGAAGCTGTCGGCGGAGCGGAGCAGCGGGGATGCAGACGTGTGCGAAGCTCCGCGACCCAATGGGGAGAGCGGGAGAGACGGGAGATAATTTATGCACTAACCTCAGATTGGGGTTGCGGTCCCCAGCCGGCGTGGGAGGGAGGCCTCTTCCCATCGCCCCTTCCACCCGCCTCCTCCCGCCCCGCCACCACACACAGCCACACAATCCCCTTACAATTAGGAAGACACCTATTCAGCACCGCTCCGGCATTGCTGGGCTTTTGTTCCTTCTCTTCTTCGCTGGCAAAGCTCTTCTTCCCCTCCGCACGGCGGTGCGCAGCGCTCGGCGGTTTGTTAAGTTGCTTTTCACAATCTCCACCAAAGAACTGCGGTCCCGCTGAAGTCCCGCGATTGAGGCGGCGGGGAGGAGAGAGGCGG
>RSEF01000026.1:2977536-3046663 GCA_003993805.1 Himantopus leucocephalus | reverse complement strand
AAAAAAAAAAAAAAAAAAAAAAAGGAGGAAAAAAAAGTAAGACAGCATTTTTCTCTTTCTTTCTTTGTTTGAAGTGTTGCCTGGAGGAGTTGTGTGTGTGAGAGAGCGAGGCAGGGAATAGGAGCGGGTGCACAGGCTGCGCGCTCGGGCTGCGATGGGCATTTGTAAGGAGCACATGCAAACCACCCACAGACACCTGCATCCTTCGGCTCCCGTGTGCCTGCATTTACCTGTACAGCTCCCCCCGGGGACTTAAACTCCGCAGGCAATGCTTGCGTATTTCTTTCCCGAAGAAATTCAAGTCCTTTATCTGTTTATTGTGTATGTTGAAAATGTGTTTGTGTATGTGTATGTGAATATATATATTTACATCTGTTCACACTGTGTTGTAGCTAATGTGCAGCACCTGCTTGCAGTAGTTATATTCTTCTCTATATATATGTGATTAGCTGAAAAAAATTAAATTCTCTTTATTTTAGGTGGCAATAATGACCAAATAGTCAAAATTCATCAATATATGAATGTTTGTGAAGATGTGTATATATATATTCACATGTATTCGCATTACTTAGGTTGACACACAATTACATGCAACACATGTTAACGTACTCATCAGCTAAATTACACGTAAGCTCTTTAACTGTTGGATTTCAGTACGAAGTGTGCACTTGTATGAGTGTTCCTGTGTATGAATATAAGTTCGTGTACATATATGATAAGTTTTCCGTCTTGCTCAGGTACCACACATGTGAAGTGGGGGTGTTTGTGTAGGTCTGGGTCTGTCTGTGTGTGTGCAAACACTTTTGCATTGGTGGTAACGTGTATAAAATCCGTGCATGAGCCCCCGATTGCAGGCAAAGAGAAACTGCCTGGTGCAGAAGTGTATTTTTCTTACTGCTGAGTGCAAACTGGAGGCAAAGAGCAGATTTGTTGATGCTCGTGCCTTGCTGAATATTACTGAATGGTGTAAGAAAACAGCACGGAGCGCCGGTGTCGGAAGAGCCGGGCGTGCTGGTGGAACCGCATTTGAGCAATCCTTCCTCCGGCTGCAAACTTGCAGCTCCAACACCAGCGCTGGTATTCGGAGAGGGAGGCTCTCCGGGTGCTCTCCGATGAGGTCATCCCCAAGAAAGATAAGGGGAGTGGTGCATGTATTAACCTGACCAGTGATGTCAGCGAGGGGAAAGGAAATTAATTACTGTGAGATAGGAATTGTCTTGATTTCGTGTCATTTGATTCCTGCCGTTATTTCAGATGTACTGGGGTACTGAAACCAAAGGGACTCCGGCGATGGGATCGGGGGGGCTGCCAGGGTCTGGGGAGACCAAACGGTTCCCAATGGCTTGTGCAGGGATTTGGGTACCGGTGTACGGAGACTGTGAGTGTGTGTGTGTGCGAGTGCCTGGGTGCACTCGCCTGTCTGGACTGCGACAGCCCATTAAGGAGAATAATAATTTTTCTCTGCTGGAAGCTCCAGCGACAGCGAGGAGAGGGGAGGGCAGCAGAGCCCCCCAATACCCTCCAAGGAGAGGGCTAGGGGTGCCCGGAGGGATTCGAGGGACGTCCCCTCCTGGTTTCTGCAGACATCTGTGTGTCCCCAGGGAGCGGTGGCAGACCTTCAGCGGCAGGGCTGGGTGGGACCGGGGCTGGGATGGCTCCAGGCAGAGAGAACAGGCTCCGGTACGGGCTTGAGGCACGTTCACTCCATGCTTGTGGGTCTCCCTGGGGGGTTCATCTTCCCCCCAGATGTGGCTGTCCCTTGGGAGGGAGCGGTGGGACTCTGGCATCCTTTCTGGCCGGGTGAGCAACGGAGGAAAGGTCTCCAAAGTGAAAAAGAGACACTTTCTCCAGCAGAATTTCTCCTCATGCTAATAGGTGTCACATTATGTCACGAGTCCCCGATAACTTGTCAGCAGAACATGACAAATCTCTGGTAACAGTGAACAACAGGGCCAGCAGCAGACGAAACACAGATATCTCACGTCTGCATCACCTTGGACCCGACACGGAGGATGCATCTGTGATGCTCCCCAAACCCCACCACTCAAGGCGTACAAACCTGCGCCTCGGCATGGACGGCACCGCTCACTCTCCGGGGGCTAATCCAGCTGCTGTCTCTTACTCCAGCCCCACGTTTCCTACTGGCGGGGCGCACTGCCCCTGCACGCTGCCTGTCGCACTGAGCTGCCGGCGACGGCAGAGGACAGCCCACGGGCTGGGGTCAGCCCAAACTCGGCTTTCAGGAGATCTTCCCTCTGGGGCTGCCAGCTCAGCGCGACCGTAGCAGAGACCCAAAGCAAGAGCAAGCTTGAGCTCTCGGTGCCTAGAGGTGGTTCACTGAACCCCAGGAGGGTGTGAATAGCTGCCTGAGGCTCAGCCACCCTTCTGCCTTGCACACGCGCAGGCACACAATGGCAGCTCCCACGTGGGTAGACCATCAACCCATCCCCATTCCATCCCAGTCACCCCAGCTGTGGCGAATCCTCTCTAGCTGGTAATGGGGAGTATGAGCGGGGGCACGTGGGGAGGGTCACCCCATCCCCACAGCTCTGCCAGTATCCCTGTCCTCATCTGCCGCCTCTCCTCGCCCCACCGGCCTCACTTGTGCATCCAGAGGGGAATCCCCCGTGGGAAGCACACCAGTGTCCTGCATTGCAGCCGGACGGGGTTGCAGAGGACAGCCCGGATGGGAATATCTGACAGGAATACTCCATTTCATGCGCAGGTTCAGTTGGGGGGGCTCAGGGGGCATCAGTGCAGCTGCTGGGGGAGTGCAGGGAGCTCAGCGGTGTTTGTGAAGGAGGTTGCGATTTCTCTTGGTTGTGCCAGTGCAAATCCCCCGTGCCAGCGCGGAGAAGGAGCCTCTGTGGATATGGGTGGTTAAACCCTCTTCAAACACGGTGCGAAGCTGTGGTGTGAATTCCAGCTGAGCGCTGGCGGCTGTCTCTGCTCCTGTCCCAGGGGGGAAGCAGGTCTGTGGCTTTAGAGGAACCGTTTGAGCTTGTGTGTGTGATGGTGAAGCCACACGCAAAGGGGGTTTGGGGTCTGGTCCGCCAGGGGAGGGGAAGGACACCTTAGAGGGTCCGATTCCCCCAATACCGCCTGTCGTCAGTGGATTCATCCCCAATTTATGATGGTGGGAGACAGGTTGTTCTCTTTTCTTCCCAAGCCTGTGCCCAGGGTGATGCCCCTGAAGTCACTGTAGTCACCTGAGGCAGGTTTGAGCCCAGGGCAGTGGCTCCCCAGGGGAGCTGAAGGGGCCACGCTGGTGGGGGGGTGACGGTTGTCCTGCCTTCACCTTCTGTCTCTGCACAAAGTGCCCCTCTACCCCCACAGGGCTCTTTCTTCACCTTCCCCCTCCAATTCCTCCATCTCTTTGTTCCCTCTGCTCTCGTCGCTCCCGATCACTGAACCGTCCCCGTCAGCCTGGCGTTTTCCCTCTCCCTCCTTTACCAAGTCCAAGTCGCTGGAGGTCCGAGGGGAGCAGCGCTCGCCCTCCGAGCGAGGGACCAGCCCCTGCCCCACGCGGGATGCTGGGGATGCAGCCCCCCCCTTGGAGACACCATCGCTCCTCAGCCCTGCGCGGTCCTCCGGCAAACCCAGACCAATTCCCCCCTGGCTGCTGCGGCGTCTCCTGCCTCGCAGCCCAGACTTAATTACAGCTGGGGCCGCGGGAGCTGAAATATCTGTGACCAGGAATGTGCTAAAAGGCCCGGGAGGATCTTGTTAGCGAGTGACTTACCTGGATTCCCGAGTTGCATTTGCCCTCTCTTAATGGGCTGTGTGGCAAATTGATGGCTAGTTTGCAGGAACAGATCTGGGTCATTATCTCATCCCTTCCCTCTTGCCTCCCTCATCCCTCCACCCTAAAAAAAAGGCAGAGGGAACAGCGATGCTCCACGGCGTGCAGCGGGACTGAGCAGAGGCAGAGCGGAGGGGTTGGGGGTTTGGCAGGATCATACGGGCTGTGACCTGGGACACGCAAGTAACGGTGTTGGGGTCCCGTGGCCAGACGTCCCCCGCCAAGGGCAGCTTGGTTCAGGTGCAAGGTCTCTGCTGAGGACTGATTTATTGGTTTGCAGAACACAGAAGCACCGAGGGGTCAAGCCAAAATGAATTTATTCTTACTTTTTTCAGCAAGCTGAGAAAGAAAATCATCTAGGATTGGAGAACATTTTGTTTCACCCAGAGAAAAACCTTTCATTACATTTCCAGTCACCTAAAATACATATTTTTGGTACAAACGAAGGAAAGCTGGAAGCGGCATGCTGTTCCAAATGGAAAAGTGGGAAGGAACAGTTGCAACTTCTCAGAGCTGGTTTTGTACCCAAAGCTGACCGGTACAAACTAACGGGATTTGCAGAATATTCCTCCTGGCTCAAACCTACCTGTTCCAGCAAGAATATTTCTGCTCCCCAAAGCAACCTCAGGTACCAGCGGGAAAGCCAGTCCCACGGCAGCCCGGTGCCGGGCTGAGCTGTGCCGGGGCAGCCGGAGCCCAGCTCTGCACACCCTGTCCCCCTCGGCACCTCGCCAGCCCCAGTTTTCCAACACACATCCCTGAGTTAGGGAAAGCCATGTCCTGGGGCGCTGGTACCCGCTGGAAGGGGCAAACGCATCTCCTGGGCTGCCGGGGTGTTGGGGAGGGGCTGCCCGAGCAACCTCTGCTGTGCTGGAGAGGGGGGCGCTGAGCATCCCTATGGGCATAAAGCAAAGTGCAAAAGTCGCCAGGAAAAGGAAGGATTTCATTTCTCTCCTTAAAACAAATCAGAGCAGTTTTACGCTGTATTTTGTGTTTTGGAAGAAGCGTGTGATTGCGTGTGCACCTGCGAAATGAGGACTATTTTGGCCCTTCCTGAGCCTGTGGATTTTCTGTGGCTGCCAGCGCACCCTGCGAAGGGAGCCTGGGCTCCGTCTGGTCTCTCCTTAATGCAACGCTGCAGCGCCGGCGGCAGCTGCTGCGCACAGGCTGCGATGCTGCGGGTGCTGGTGTTGCTGCAAACATGGATTTGTTGAACGCATCTCTCCGGCGTGTCTTGATAAGGGTGTCGTAGCCAGTGCGGTCTCATCGCCAGACGCCTGCTTTGGGGAGCGATGGGGAGGCAGATGTGCGCTGCTTTCCCGAGGTCCCCCTTAAGGATGCACTGCCCGATCCGGGGTGTCGCTCAGCTTCCCTGGACTCCCTTTTTATTGCCTGTAGGAGCGGGGGGATTTATGTAGCATTCTGGCAAGATTTGGGTTATATCTGTTTTGTTAAAGCAGCTATCAATACAAAATCAGGTGATGAGAAATCTGATTAAAATCCATAAATAACCCCAGTATTACCCTCTGCGTGGGACGTACAAGTGACGGACAGCGTGCAGCCTTTAGCTGTACAGAGCACCAATACAACAAATGTTTTTGGGCCTCCTCTTCCCCAAGTAGATGTTTCTATAAAGCCAAAAAGTCCAACCATAATGACTTGGAGGACAAGGTAATGCATGCTGAAGGCTGGGAAATGACATTGTTACAATGACAAATATTCTCCGAATACCCAACTCATGATCCTGGGCGCCTTATAAATGTGATTAGTAGATCTAATCTTGCTGTGCTGGAGCCAGTTGTCAAGACAGCTTGAAAATGGATCGTTGCCCAACTCTGACTTCAACTGCTCCCCAAGTTCTAATAGTTCATGTTTAAAAACTAAAGAAGAGTTGGGTCCCGCACACCCTGCGCTGGGGCACGGGCCAGCCTGGGGCTGGGGACAGAGGGGCTGGGGAGGGGGCAACTGCAGGTGATCCCCTAAAAAAAAGGCTGATTGCACCTTCTTGGCTGCAACCAGTATGGAAGTCTGCGGAAAACAAAATCCTTTAGGTGTACCCAGCCTGGCTGGTCTCTGTTCTTGAGTACCTGTGCATCCGTCCATCCATCTGTCCATCCACCCTTTCCGTTTCAGTTGTCAGGTGTGTATTATTTCTCTCCACCTTGCAGCGGGGATGGAGGCACCCCTGGAGAGGCTCCGTGAGTGTCTCAGCTCTCCCCGTGCCCTGAGACACAGGCAGGGGGCTGGGGAAGGAGGGGATGAGCCCTGGGAGAAGGGGAAGCAGCGCCGAGAGCCCTTGGCTCCACGGAGGTTTCCTCTTGTGCTGTAATGTTGGGTTCTCTCACTTTGGGTACTGTCATGGGGACACCCCAGGGGCCTGCCTGCCCCAAAGGCGGTGCCCGCACGTGCCTCTCTGGGTGCCGGTGGGAGCTGCCAGGAACAGGGTTTTCTGCAAACCGGCTGGAAAGGCGGGAGAATAAGATTTCCAAAAGCACTCAAGTGCTTTTGGGTAGCTGGGGTGATTTCCAGCCAGGTTGTCACAGCATCCCAGTGTGTCCCTCCCGGGACCGGCAAAACCAGGCTAAGCCCTGCGTGCCCCTGGCTCCTGCGGGAGCGCGGCAGGTAGCTTGCTGATGGCAGCAAAGTACTTTTTAAAGCACTGCTCCAAGTGCTGCGAGTCCCTAAGGTGCGTTTGATGCCTTTACCCAGGATTTTCTGGGGGATCCCGGTGGGGGCTTCAGAGCAAGCCGATGCTGCTCAAGCTTTTGCACTTTTGGGGCGGCCTGGCTGAGACGAAGGCTGGGGGACGTCGTGAGAGAGTCCCCAGGCTCCCACCCGCCTTCCCCAACCTGCCCAAACAGCCCCCACCTCCGGCAAACCAGCGCCTGGGACGAAGAGCACGGGGGAGGCTTTGAGCGTATCCAAGATACAGCGGATTTGGGCACCCTGTCAAATGTTCTCATTGTCTGACCCTTGTCCAGACGCCAGTAAAACCCTTTGGGAAATTCCCCCTCCACCCATCGCACCGGCTTTAATTACAGAAGAGGAATGCGAGGCGCAGAGCCCTGCTCCTCCCGCCTCTCCGCTCGGCTGAGCGCTGGGCACCCGCACGTATCCCCCAAAGTTTGGGGTCTGGGAGGGTGGCGGGGTTGGGGGACGGAGTGGGGGGGTGGGCAGAGGGTCCACGGGGAAGGACGGCAGTGGGGGCGGACGCTGGGTGCCCCTGCCCTGCGCTTCCCAAACCCGGGGTGATGAGCGGGGACTTGTCCCCCCCGTCCCACTCTGGCAGCAGTACCCAAGCAGCAGGACATGAGTAATATACATCCCACTGGGGGAGTTAGATCAAAGGCAGTGAAGTAGATACAAGAGGTTTCTGCTTCACAGACCAGAGAGGCTGCAGTTCAATAGCGCCTTTGTTACCGGCTCTCCGGAGCCGGGGATGGAGAAATACCTGACCCCCGCTCCCTCCCTCCGCTCCGGCCCCTCGGTGCACAACCATTTCAAGTATGCGACGGCGCAGCGCGGCTCGGCGGGGACGCGGGGACGGGGCGCTGGGGACGGCAGCGGGAGCAGCTGCCAAGGGAGGGGTTGGGGCTTCAAAAATAAGACCCCCCCTGGGGTCTGGCTGGGGCTCAGAGGCAGTTGGGGGCAGCTCCCCCCCGGGCAGCACTGGACACCCGCTTCCATGAGCATCCCTGCACTGCCCGGGTTTGGCTGGCGGGGGCCAGGGCGGCGCGGGGAGGAGAGGACGGTGCGGGCAATGCCATGGCGGTTGCCATCCCAAGGCCCGTGCCGGCTGGCGCGGTGCCCTTCCCGCGGAGAGGATGCCGTGCTGCCAAAGGTGAGGTCAGGCGCGCTCGGCCGGTGGCTCCGGGCTGCCCTCGGGTCCCTGCGGTGTGGTGTGGGGCTGGTGGCTCTCGGACGGGCACGTGCCCTCGTGCTGCGGTGCCGGGGAGAGCAGCCTGGCACCCGGAGCTGCCCTGTGTTGGGGGCAACCTCCTTGGGAAGGTCTTGGGTGCCAAAGCAGAGCCATGGGGCCGTATCCCAAAGAGCCATTAAGTTTAACTTGACAGATTTACCCTTCGAATACGCGATGCGCAATGAAATCGGGGCTGTCTCCTTAGCGCACCCCCGGGACCAGGGGGTGGGTTGGTGCTGGAGCCAGGGGGGGCAGAGACCAACGTGGGGCTCCTGGTGTGCATGCAGCACCCCTGGGCACACGCTGGGGTATTTGCCGGCAGACCTCCCCCGTGCAACGCCCGCACCCACGGGCACACCACCGCGGCCAAGCGATGCTCGTGCAGGGCTCGGTGCGTCGGGCTGCCCGCGGGTGCACCGTCCCGCGGCTGCCACCCGCAGAGCGAAGGGGCCGGGAAGGGAGCGTGGCTGTGTCAGACGGTGGGGCACACGGCGGCCTTTTTTTCCCTTGCCATTCATATATGGGAGTTAAAAAGAGGAAAGACCTTGGGAAAACGCCAGTTCAGAGCTACCCCTTTGCTTCAGAAGTTTGGTTTGTAGGTCAAAGTCACGTTCACTGCTATTACAAACCGCAGGGTGCAAAATCCTTCCTACTCCCAAACCTGTATAGTTTTAGAAACATTGAATTTCCCGAGGATTCTTGCTAGGGCGACAAGAAAGGGAGTTTCCTCGACTCAACAGCAGAGCTGACCTCATCAGCTCCTGGCAATTAGCAGTCACTGTTGCTGAACGAGCCTGCGTCCCGGCAGGGGAAGAGAATAAAGACAGAGGCCAGCGCTTTCCCAGGGAGAACCTGGACAGTTTTGGTGCCACCGGAGGAGCTCCCCCAGGCGCAGGGAGGTGCAGAGGCTGTTGCTAAAGGATTTGGTCTGCGGCCGGCTCTCGGAGGAGCTGCTGGAGCAGCTCACCTTGTCCTGAGATGCCTCTTTTGTGGGTACGGAGACGGAGGCTCCCCTGAAAAGGCGGCAGGGAAAGGCAGCAGCGGGGGAAGCGAGCAGGAGGCGGGTTTGCAGCCAGACCTTTCTTTAGCCCTTTGTCTCAGCCGACAAAGGCGGGTCTGTTGGATGCACCTCTCACCGCTGAGCATCCGCCGCCTCTGCAGCCAGGTGAGCTGCGGGGGCAGCGGGGCCGAGGGAAGGTTTTCGGTTCCCAGTTCTGCCGCTGGGCGACTCTGTGACTGTGGGCAGGTCCCTTGGTGGCCCAAAGGGTCAGATTTTCTAAAGAGCTGCAGGACAGGGTGCATCCATACCCCAAGGCGAGTGTTTTCCCCCCTTCCCTGCAAAGGGACTTACCCTGTGGGCTCCTGGGCTGCGGCAAGGGAAGCGGCTGCCGAACAGCACGGTGGTCCTCTACGGAAAGGGACACTTGATCTGCTGGCGTAAATTTGTGCCGCTCCTTTTGCAACCAGAGCGACTGTCTGGTTTGTAACTCAAGGTTTATCAGGTGTATTGGGATCCTTAAAAGCAGCACAAATAGTTGTGATGGGGAATACCATCCTACTGACAGGGATAAGGCGTAGCTGCGGCCAGGACACTGGGAGAGGGAAACCAAACCATTTCGTTGCCTGCGCCTTGGGCATGCTGCCACGGGTTCAGGCTATGGCATGTTGTCTTTTAAGCGTCACCTCTGCTGCAAGAGACTGTTGTCCCTGCAATCACACTTCATTACAGCGTTTGGAGCAGAAAAGGCAAGGTGCCGCGTCCTCCTCCCGGGGTCGGGCCACCGCGTTGGCAGGTTACGGCCGAGGGGACGGACATGGCAGGTTTGGCTCTCTCCTCCCTGACCCGGGAGTAAACTGGGAAAAACCACCCCTGATGCCGTGGTGCCGAGGGGTGTTTTGGGTTGGAGGTTCTCCTGTTACTGTAGGGTCGAGCTGTGGGGCTGTGGTCCCCGTGCAGGGATGGAGCCGGTCATGCTCTCAACTGGGCACAGGGAGGGCGGTCAACTTAGAGGGGTTACATTTTTTTCCCCCATCCTTTCCCTTTTTCCTTTTCTTTCCCCAAAGACTGCCGGCTTATCCTGGGTAAGCCCTCTGCTGTGGTTTATGGCTTTTTATTCCTATGTGATTGCTTTTCCTAACTCATGTAGGGCGAAAAGCCATGGGCTACACAGAGGAGGGACTCCACCTTCCAGGCACCTCTGCAAACCGCACGGACTCCTGATCCCTTTTTAATCACCCATATTTATTTGGTAACAAATAACAAGTGAAAGGGTGCATTGAAGCCTTGCAGGGCCTTAGAGCTTTAGCAAGACGGATGGGGCAGGGGGTGGCGAGCAGAGGGAGAGACAAAGGGGGATGGGGATGGCGGGGGGCACGGCCTTTCAGGCGCCGTCGTCCCCATTCAGAGCTGAAAGGGCGCTCGGCGGCGCCGGGTGCGGGCGAAGGGGGCTGCGAGGGTGGCGGGAGCGGCTTTTCTTTGGCAGCGAGCTTTTCTCACACGGTTCAAAGCATCCCCACCTGCAGCCCCGCAGAACAAAAGCATCAGGCGGAGACCAAGGGCATTTCCAAGGGCCACGGCCGCTGCCTTAACCCGGCACCGAAACGGCTGCCAGGTGATGGCAGGAGCCCTTTCTGCTGTTGTCGGCTTTCCTGAGCAGGGGCTCGCAAGGGGCTGAGAAAAGCCCCGGCACCTCCAGCCCCGTCTCCCCGCTACGCCGTGCCCCTTCCAGGGATGCTGCGGACCCAGCGGGTTGCACAGAACCTGGAGTCACCCAGGTTGTCCCAGGCAGGATCCGTCCCCACAGTGCCCACGAGGCCACGGCCACCCCAGTGCCACGAGGATGTTGGAGGGGAGGCGGTGGCAGGGAGCACATGAGAAGGACAGGTTTAATTATACAGCAGGACTTGGCAAATTTGCACTTTTTAAATGTGCAAAGGCAATGCCTGCGAGCGCGGCAGCCTGGCAGAGCTGGGCTGGATAGGGTGGAGATGAGGGCGATGCTGCAGACCCCACCGCCGCAGACCCCACCGCCGCAGACCCCACCACCGCAGACCCCATCACCACAGACCCCACCGCCGCAGACCTCACCGCCTCCACCAGCACCCAAACGACGTCAGGGGGTTACAAACCACCCTCCCCAAGCAGGAAACGAGCAATTTCACTGTGCTTTTTTTTTTTTCTCACTTCCTGAGCTTTGAGTCATTAGGTGTCAGGCTTTCAAGTTTATTTCACCAGCCTGGAATGCATCTTTAAAAATAATAGTCATTGAAAAAAAAAAGAAAGCTGAGATTCAGCTGTAATCCCATGACTCAAGGAGGTGTGGAAGGAAGAAAATCATGAAATCCCATGAGTTCCAACAATGAAAGCATGAGAGCTGGCAAGGCTGTGGCACATAAATCATCAAAACTAAACACCATCAGTCAAAATGAAAGGAATTAAGCCAATCTCACCAGGCTGTTTTAATTATTTTTTAATGAGGATTTGCTCATTCAGAAAATTCACCCATGACAATGGCCGCCCCGAGCCACTCATGATGAGCAGCGCCCGTCCCTGTGGCGGACACGCATGGTTTGGCCTCGCTGCTCCCGCCCCGGCACTGCTGCGGATCCGGCGCGAGGCCGGGGATGGGGAGCTCGGAACCAGGGTGCCGTTAACCGCCAAGAAGGGGAGAGCAGGGCAAATTAACCAAAGATACACGATGGGTCCCATTTTTACCATTCACTTTGTTGCAACCCACAATGTTGTGCTGGGAAAGTAATGAGCAAAATCCTCTCTGGATGGTCCCGGTGGGTTAGTGGGTGCTGTGCTGCGGCAGTTCCCGAGGGGGGCACAGCCTCGAGCCCCCCCCCGGCAAAGCCCCTGGCATCACTGCGAGCATTCCCACAAGCACGGGGAGAAAGGGCTACTGGGGAGCGGGGATGCTGGTGCTGGGGCACAGATCTCATCCCCGAGTGGCAACTGCCTCTTGTCGAGAGACCACGCAGGGATGCAAACAGCCGCGCTGGAGCGGCAGCCGCCCCCATTAATATTTCGGTGGCTGTTGGGCAAAATGGCTCAGAGCGGGATTATTGGCAGCTTGTCTGCTCTGTGCTGGCGAGATACTCCACCCCGGAGACTTGCTCTCACTACCCTTTATGCTATTGATTTTTCTTTTAGCAAGGCAGGCACTAAGCAGGAAAGAATCGGAGGGAGCACGAGCCACTGTGTTTCTGCGGTGCTGTGCTCAAGAGCAGCCGGGAGGGGAGGGAACCGAGTGGGCACGTTGGTCGGGGTGTCTGGTGGTCAGGAGCCAGGGCCGGTGACTTTCTGCCAAATCTCTTTCTTTCTCGCCCTTGTTTGTCCACCTCCAGTACCCCCTGGCAACGCGCAAGGGCTTAAGCAGCGCGATCTGACTCGTGGTTCTCAGTCTGTTTGATCCTCAGGGGTCTGCAGGAGGCGAGGGGGGAGACAGGCACGGGACAAGTGTTTCGATGAAAGCCCTGCTGTGCAGAAGGCATTGGCAGGGACCCCTGGAAAAGGTCCATCGCGAAGAGGAGATGCTGCCAGCACCAGGTGAGCTCTCAGCTTGTCTGGCATCCAGCTCCCAGCGGCAGCTCCAGTCACCTTTCAATTAGCGCAGCCTTTGCCCGCAGCCCCATGTGGCTGAGATTACTGCCCACGTCCAGGGCCCAGCAAAGCAAAAACCCTCGGCTACCGTGCTTACAAACATTCACAGCATTGAATAAAACAGTAGATCAGGTTGGCATTTTCAAAGCACATCAGAGAACTATAGGCGCAGACATATTTTTAAAAAGGCAGTGGTCGAACCCCCATCCCTGGTCCAGGGAAGCGAGCTCGAAGAAGAGCCGCTGCAAAGGCACTCCCGGGCAGCCCCATCTCCAAAAGCACCCGGCAAAGGAAGATGCTGGAGCAGTCGGACCCCTCCAGTAATCCCCGGTCCTTCCTGAGCTCCCGGGAGCGAACGTGTGGAGCAGGACAAGCTGCTAATTACAGATAATAACTGCCAGTTATGAATGAGGCATCCGCCGTCCCCGGCTTCCTCCAGGAGCTGGGTGTGGAGTTCCCGTATCCCAGAGCTGCCGGTGGGTGAGGCACAGGCTTGTCCCGCGCTGCCCTGCAGGGAGGGGAACCCGCAGCCGCACGCCCCAACACAGAGCCCCTGCGGTGCCCTGTCAGCCCCTGGACATCCCTCGTGGCAGCAGCCGTGATTTTGGCTTCCAGGGATACGAGGGCCACCCGGCTCGCGCACAGGGCACCAGCTCCCGAATACCGCCGGGGTGAGAGGGGATGTCATCCCACATCCCAGCACACGGGCCGGGGTCACTGCCCGCTGCTGCCCGGGGGGCTCGGGATGGGGTTTGCCTCCGTGCAGCGCTGATGGTGCACGGGAAGAGCTTCTTGCTGGGTCGCTCGGCCCCGTGGATGCTGGTGCCAGGAGAGAACCTGGGGAGAGACTGCCAATTATTAATACTTTAATTACAGCCAGATGATAACGAACTGAAAAGTCGGGGTTTTTAATCAAAGCTGTGACAGCACCCAGCCCTGACGGGACGCAGCGGGACACCCAGCGCATCACCGGCGGCCCCCGGGAGGGTTGGTGCATGCACGGGGCTGCGGCACTGGGACCTCCTACGCAGGGGATGATGCTCAGCGGGAACCCGGGGAGATTTTAACGCTCAGCCCTTGCGCGGGATGCCCAGAGTGGGACCGGGGCATTAAAAATCACGCTGCAGCCCACATCTCCAACAGGCAGACCTGCCGGCTGCGTGGGCACGTGTGGGTCTGTGCTTTGCACGAACAGCTTCCCCAGGGTTTGATCCGTGCCTGGCTACGTGACGTTATCCGCGGGTATTTACCCGCCCTTTGCATCAGAGAGTTCAGTTCCTCGAGTGCTGATCCCACACGAAATCCAGGTCACTTGGCTGCGGCAGCACCTTTGAGAAAACCTGCCCCGTTAGCTGGCCGAGAGCTGGAGGAGGTTTGCACGGACAATTCACCAACGAGACAAAAAGAGACAAATCCGGGACTTGCCGGGAATTATTTATTCAGCTCTGCTCTCGGCGGGGAATTACGGATGCGCCGGTTGTGCCACAGAGCACCTTCCTCCTCCCGTCTGCTTGGAAATGGGTTATTTAGTAACTGGTGAGGCCACCGGTGCTGAGTCAGCCCACAGCTAATGAACACCCTGGCTGCCCATTTGAAATTTATTGCACCTATTAATTACAACCATTAGCTGCAGCCAGTGAAATTTTTATAATGAGGACCCTTGCGACTTTGCCTTCCTAGCAGCAAATTAACTGTGTGGGGGGAAGAATCAATGGGATCAGCATACTTTACAGAAGCGATGTTTTAATTAGCGATTCTCTGCAAACATGCCAAGCAACAGCTTCTCTGTTCATTATCTCTCCTTAAAGGGATGGTGCTTCTTTTCAGGTTAGTTTTATCCCGGTCTCGTCTCCTCTGTTGTTGGGTTTCTAATGCACTGCTGCTCATTATAGAAACGGCTTTGAAGCTGGTTTTATCTTAGGTCTGGTTGTAAGCAGTGAGATGTCCAAGGTTTGGGGGGGGGAAGCAACTGTAGGAAATAATGGTTGTGAAAGCTCGGCTGAAAAACAGCTAAATTGGATGGATCCTGTGACTGTGAGGAGGAGGGGGATAGGGAGTGTGGGAAAGGGGCTGTGTCCGCGCAGGGCCAGGCTGCCCCGGCAGCGAGCCCGGGGGATGTGGGACCTGCATCTCCCATGCTCAAAAAAAGAAAAGACCAAAAGTCCCAGGCCAGGGTCCCTCCAGGCGGGAAGCGCCCGCATCGCGCGGAGCTGCCGTGCTGCGGAAGAAAGTCTCTGCAAGTCCCGTGAGCGCTTTTGGGGGACTTTTCTGCGGGTGTCTGCTCAGCAGATTTTAGAAAACCGGGCTGGCGATCCCCAAATCATTACTCACTCCTGAAATTCTTGGCTGTAGAGGTGGACGGACAAGCTATAATGAGAGGCAAATGAAATGAAATTTCTGGGAACTTTTCTACATTTCGTTACAAATGATTTAATTCCATTCGGTTCCCTGCAAAAATATGGGACCAATTTCCATTGCAAATGATCCCATTTCCCGGGAAAAAGAACCCGACACGCTGGCGGCAAAAGGCAGCTTTGAAATTCAGGGTTTAAAATGCAAAACTTAATGTTGTTTTTTCTGAGCAAGTAGCTGAAAGTTAATTCAACGGCATTTCTCAGAAGGAGCAAAGCTGGGGCAGAGTAAGAAAACCAGCCGAAACGAGAGCTCCCGGCGCCTCAGCCCCCCTTCCCCGGTCTGGCGGCCACCGCTGTCCCCTGGGCAGCCCCAGCCCGTCCCTGCAGCAGGGCTGTGCTGAGCCCTGCCTGCACCCCTGCCCACACCCCTGCCTGCAGCCGGGGCTCTCCCTGCCCAGCGCCTCCCCGCTGAAGCCGTCCCGTTCCCGCTGCCGGCCGTGGCGGTGCGAGCTGCCCAGCCAAGCCCAGGGAAATGGGTAATTGCTGGGCTAAGGAATAGACTCTGTCCAGCTGGTTCAGAAAGACATTTTTTAGGGCTCAGGGAAAGTGACATTATTAAAGTGAGCATGCTGATCTCAGACAGTTCCCAATTCATCACTGTGACAGTGACAAACACGGCCTGGGGTTATGCAGTTGACTAAAGAGAATTCTCTAGCTTTACATTTTTAATGCTCCTCGCATTTTCTCTGCTGCAGTGGAGTTTTATCCAAAGGATCTTCTGCCTTGAATAGAAAGGGCAGCGCGGGTCTGTGAAGCATGCCCAGCCCTTGCAAATCAGGCAGGGCTTCTGTCATCACTGCCCAAGCCAGTTCATTTATTTTTTAATTATTCCTTGCTCCTTCAGGATCCTTTTTCTACCTTTTCAAGAAGAACAGGAGCGTCAGCCTCAGCTGGGCTGCCTCTATTCTCCGGGGCTCATTCATCATTGTCTGCTGCCTGAATGGGAGGCAGAGGGTCAGTCTGAAAAGCCTCCGCGTTACAAGCTCCTCTAAATATATCAATAGCTCCTAATGGACGCTGGGGTCCCAGCCGGACCGCCCAGGCTCTCGGGGCGGCTTTGTGTCTGCAAGGGGGGACGGATGGGCCGGGCACGGGGGGGACGTGGGGTGGCACGGGGCAGTGGGGACCGGCACCCACGGGGACCGAGGGCTGCTCAGCCCAGGCTGCCTGGGAGGTCTGGGGCAGCGTTTGCCGGGTTAATACGGAGAGTGTTAAACAGCGGGGATGGCGCTGGGGGGGAGCCCTGTGCGGGCGAGAAAGGAGTTTGCCATGGGACATGGTTTAGTGGGGAACTTGGCAGTGCTGGGTTAGTGGTTGGACTTGGTCGAAGAACCCGACTTGGTGATGTTAAAGGTCTTTTGCAGCCTCAGCAATTCTATAATTCTATATACCTGGGTTTGGCAGTGCCGGATCAGACCCAGTGTGCCAAACTGGGGTGCCAGCTCCCAGAGGCTTCTTCTGCCTCCCCGTTGTCCCTTCCCCGCGGAAGCTGTGCGAAGCCGGGAGGGCGCAGGGGCCGGGAGGTGAGCAGCCCCCCACCCCAGCGGGCTGGCCCCCGCGCAGCCCCTCCGCCCCAGCCGTTCCCTCCAAAACCCCATTCTCAGGCTGGTAACAAAAAGCAGCAGCACAAAGAGAGACGCGGAGACCTGCCGCTATGCTGAGAAGCCATTCAGAACTGGAGACTCATTAAAGAGCCTGTTGTCATTATTTGTGAGCTCCAGAGGTAGCCTTATTTAATTTGGGAGCTACTAGACAGGTACCCAGATGGCTGGGGAAGGGGGGCAGCGGCAGCAGTGAATTAAATGGGATGCCTCTCGCTGCTGCCGGCCGCTTTGTGCTGCAGCTGGGCCCCTCGGAAAGGGGGAAAGCAGGAAGGCAGGGATGTGGCATTACCCCCCTGCAACATCACCGGCGGTGAAGAGAAATGGGGATCCATAGGCTCCACCTGCTTTGGCTTTTTTCCCTGTAGTTAATTTTCTCCCAGCTGTCCCCGCTGTGAATTAGGCCTGCTCCAAACTCTGCCGGGGTTGCCGGCTGCAGGCAGCGGGCTGGAGGCTCTCAGCAGTGCCCGGCTGTCAGGGGTCACTTTTTACGCGCTACTGTCGGTGGCTGTGAGTCTTGGGAGGTGACAGTGCCTCATACACTGAGATGTCCTCTTAGTCCTTAGAAAGCTTGAGTATTGTGCCCATTTCACAGATGGGTAAACTGAGGCCCTGAGTGCTTCCCTGTCTGTGCTGGTGCTGACAGGGGAACAGATGCTGAGTCAAGGCTCTGCAGGGAGCCCCAGGCAGTGACCGTGCTGTGGGTGCTGCGGTCCCTCTGCTCTCTGCACAGCCGGAGGAGGCCCAGTCGTGGTGGTGAGGATGTGGCTTGCTGGGCAGCGCAGTGCTGCGCAGGCTGGGCATGGCTCCCTTTGAGCACCAGTACCACCTCTTCTGGGGCAACCTCAGAGCTGGTCATCTGCAAACTGTACAAAAGCTAAAAATTAAAGTAAGGAGAAAATGAAGGTTTCGCTTCACATAGTATTTCTGTGAGTATTTGTTACTTATTTAAAAAACCCCAGCCTTTCATTTGCATAATTACATTTTGCAGCTGTTGGGCCATAATGTGGGCTGTGCTTTGGGGCATTATTTTATCCGTTGGAAACGGACACAAAGAGAGTGAACTCCGCTCTCAGCTGTGCCTCATTGTGCCGTAACCGCTGGTGCTGCCTCTGCGCCGGGGCGCTCCCAGGGCACCTCACCTCCCGGGCCCTCGAATATGCATTAGGCGCTGCAAGCTGTCCCCACGTCTGTCCCGATTGTTCACTGCTTTTGAGGCGAGGGGCTTGGTGGGGGGGGGTAATCTCCTCGTCTTTCACTGGGTGGGGAATTTGGGAGCGCGTGGCTGGGGATGCGGGGACGGAGGAGGAAGGGAGATGTGTGCCGGTGCAGGGTGATGTTCCAGTTTTGTGATTTTGGGGATCTGTCCTATGCCCTCCATCCTGCCCGTGCATCCCCCATGCATCCGCAGGAGCTGCCCTGACTCCTCTCTCTGTCCCCGTCCAGGTCTCCCGGGGCTGCTCCCAAGCCTCTCCTGCTCCAGGTGATGCCCCAGTTCACCTTCGCTTGCTTCTGCGGGCTCCATGGCTTCTGCAAGATGAAGAGGAAGAAAGAAGAGTCCAGCGCAGAGCAGGAGACGGCAGTGTGAGGAGCAGACTCGTGCGTGTGCCCTGCCGAGCCGTGCCTCGGGACCCCATCCCCTTCCCCTCGGTACNGCGTGTGCCCCGCCGAGCCGTGCCTCGGGACCCCATCCCTTTCCCCTCGGTATGCAGGGACAGCCAGGGGGGACAATTGCTACCTCCTTTCTTCTCTTCCCTCCAAGGACCAGCTCCCCCCGGGCACCACCCTCTGCCCGCACTGTCTCGGGGTGTCTCAGGGGGCTGCTCGGCCAAGCTGATGTGCCTGGGATGGTGCAGGGGAAGGGGAGCCCGGGGCTGAGCAATGGTTTTGCTCATCGACAGCAGCAGCGGGCTGGGGAGAGCACGGGGGGAGCTGGTTAATCTGCTCTAACACACTTACCCTGCAGCTTCTCTCATTTTCTCTCCCCTCCCTCTTCCCAGATACTTGCGTGGCCCGGGGAGAGCCGGAGCACGGGAATGACCTTGCCGAGAGGCAGAAGCAGATGCTGTGGACGTTATCCAGGTGCTGCAGCAATTCTGCCTGGACACCGAGCCCGGCTGGGCGCTGAGCCCTCGGGACCCGAGCAGTCGGTGTCGGAGGGACCCTGCGTCCCAGCGGGGTAGAGATTTCCCTCCTGAGCGAGCCGACCTGCCCTTGCTTCAGCAAGTCTCAACAGACAGGTCTGGAGGGGTTTTTGAAAGCCGGGGCCAGTCCTTGTCCCTCCTGGATTCATAGTGCCGGAGAGGCTGGCCCCTGGCTGGTAAGTTGTCCCGCTGCTGCAGAATTGACTGAATGTAAAAAACAAGCGGGTTTGGGGTTTAGGTTGGTTGGTGTTTTTTAAGGTCTGTCTCAAGCAAATGTCTGTGACTCCAAGAAGCCATTCTCCATGCCTCCGCCCTGCCTGGTCCCGCGGGCANGGTTGGTTGGTGTTTTTTAAGGTCTGTCTCAAGCAAATGTCTGTGACTCCAAGAAGCCATTCTCCATGCCTCTGCCCTGCCTGGTCCCGCGGGCGCAGCACACCAGAGCATTTCAGAGCCCCAGACGCACCGACCCTGCTTGGATGCTGCTCCGTATGCAACCGGTGCGAACCGAGAGCTCCCGCGCCACGGGCTGGGGGGACACCTCGCTGTGTGACCCCCGTCCCCTGCACGCCTGAGCCATGAGGCTCATCAGGAGGCTGTTCTTGGTTGGCGAACGGGCCAAAATCCCTGAGCTTGGGGCACTTGACATTCACTCCAGGGACATTTATAGCACAAACGTGTGCTCCAGAGCAGAAATCCATATGTTCTTCCATACTGTGCTTCCCTTCTCCATATGGAGACCCCCTGAGCCTGGGGGGTGTATCCCCCAGGGTTTGTCCTGCTCCTGCCACCGTCTCCACCCGCAGTAGTTGAGCATCCTCCTTGCACCACATGGCCGTCCCCACGGTCCCCCTCTCTCCCCCACCTTGTCTGTGCGTCCTTCCCACCCTCTGCTGAAGCCATCAGGGAGCTCCCTGTGTGCTGTGCCTTCTCGGAGGCATCTCCGGCAGACATCCCCGCTCCAATACCCTCCAAACAGCCCCAGGCTCTGCGCACTGGTGTCGGTGAGCCAAGGTCCCCCCCGGGGTTTGGGGATCGCTGTCGGGGTCTCGGTGCCCGATTCCCACATTCCCAATCTCATTTCAGACACCAGCAGCTGCAATGGCCCCACTGCTCCCATTTGCAAGAGGTGCTGGAGAGCAGCAGGGACAGCCCCCAGGAAAGGGTAAATGCCGGGGGGCAGCCGTGCCCGCTGCCCATCAGCATGGGGGGGGTATTGACTTGAGCAGATTGACACCCCCCAAGGAGCCCCCACTGCAGGGGATGAGCACACTTGGAGAACAAATCCTCCCCCCGTGATTAACCGGCTCGACCTTTCCAGGGTTTGCCCAGTGCTCCCAGACCAGATTTGCCCTCAGCAAACAGAGCTGTATGCGCCGCTGACAGGTCCCCTTCGGAGGAGATTTGTTGGCTCAGCCAACATCCAGAACCAACACAGCTATTATTTTATTTTCTTATCCAAAGGATTTAGCACAAAAACCTGAGCCTGGCCA
The DNA here is from genome assembly GCA_003993805.1 of Himantopus leucocephalus. Taxonomy (NCBI): domain Eukaryota; kingdom Metazoa; phylum Chordata; class Aves; order Charadriiformes; family Recurvirostridae; genus Himantopus; species Himantopus leucocephalus. The sequence goes on along the minus strand of RSEF01000026.1, from coordinate 3,026,687 downwards.
GGAGCACCAATAACACGAGGTGCAGCTGAGGAGCTTTAAATCGTCTCTGCTGGGCGCCCGTTGCCCGGGCCGCGGTGGGAAGCAGCTGACTGGTGTGGGATGCGCTGCTCGGAGGTGGCAGCCAGCCGGGACCGGGCACGGGGGCACGGACTGCACATGGTCTCCATCTTCCAGACCCCGGGGTCGGGAGGTTCGGGGCACTTTGCTTTTTCCCATCTTTAAGCCCAAGCGATGTGAGCTATGGGATCCAGCGGTGCGGCCCCCGGGCAGTGTTCCCAGCCGGGTATTTCCCAGCTGGGCTCCAGGTTTCGGCACGGGAGAGGGCACATGGTGGCACGTGAGGTGCCCTGTGAGGGGCCAGCCGGGAGAGCGGTCTGACTTCCTTGTCATTTGTCACCATCGAGCTCAGCAGTTTTCAACCTGGCACACGCGGATCGATGGAAAACACTGTGGTTAGTGCCGGCTGTAATGTCTCCTCTGGGGCTGCATCAACCTTTTACTTAGGCAGCGCACAAGGAGTGGCTTCGCCACGGCACCGAGGGTGGCTGAGGTTAATGCCGATGCACCCACTGGCTTGGCTGACAGTGCCCCATTCCCGGGGGGAACACAAGGTGGCTCCCGGCTAATGACGATGGGAGCAGGCATCCCCCTGGTGAGTGCAGTGTGGAGAGCTGGGGCTGTTCTGGCAGCGGGGACACGCTCCAGGGAGACCACCAAAAGCAGAGGTTTGGGGAAACTCACGGGCAGCTTTGCTCAGTCAGGCTTTACAGAAGCTAAATTATTACCGTGAGGTTGAGGGGGATTGGCCCAGTTCATTAATGTGTAACCTTCGCTGCTAAACCTCTTGAATTACAGATCCATCATGGTTTGGCAGTGAAAGATGTGCGGCTAACGGCCGCCCCGAGATGTCGTGTCTAGGTGGAGGCTTGGCGTTGCACCGGGAGCAGCCCCGGAGATGGGGCTGGTGCACGACGGGATGGTGCTTCAGGGGCTCCCGGTTGTGCTGGGCATCCCCCAGGCTGGTCTGGGATGAGCTGGGAGCTCTGCTGGAAACACGCCGTACGCACGCTGTGCTCGTGCGGTGCGTGCTGCACATACGTGGTACATGATGCACGCACAGCGCACACTGCAGGCGCTGTGCACGGTGCACACGCAGCACGCTGCGCACACGCTATGCACACTCTGTACACCGTGCACACACAGTGCACGTGCTATGCACACCCTGTACACGGTGCACATGCTGCGCACACGCTATGCGCACGCTGTGCACGGTGCACACACGGTGCACATGCTATGCACGCACTGCACATGCCGTGTGTGTGCAGCAGCTCTGTGCCTGCTCAGGTTTTCCCCGTTTCTCGAATATTCCTGTCCCCAGCGAGGGGTTCCCCAGCCAGGTGTTTAATGGAGGTTGCATGTACAGTCGGGACAGGCAGACACTCACCCACACCCGTTATATGTGCATTTGGAAACACGATAAACGAACCAAGTGCAGTATGAATGTTAAAGCGCTCGAGCTACAGTTATTTTGAAAGAGAACTTCCCACCTCGCTGGATGGATGTAGCTCTCAAAGCGACAATATGTTTTCCACCATGGCTCCGAGCAAAATGGTTTGCTCCTGGATTGACCTCTATTGTGTTCGTAAATGGCTTGTGGTGCTTTTTGATTCCCCCATCATAATGACTTGACCTCTAGATTTATGGCTGAAGGTCCTTTCATCTCCACATTGTTTCCCACCGGACTCCAGCCTGCTGCTTTTCTGTAGCCAACCTGCCCGGCGCTGAGCCCCGCGCCGCACGCCCCTCCGAGCCGCCCAGGCAGCTTCCACCGACAAACCTGCGCTGGGCAAAAGCAAACGGGTTTGTTGTTGTTTTTTTCTTCCTTTCTTTCCAGTGGCAGCATTTTAATAGGGCAGCGTATGCTTCTGAGACTGCGACGGCTGGGAAGTTGACAGCTCTTGTCAGTACAAACCCTCTCTCCCTGTCTCTCTCTCTCCCCCACGGTTGCACACCCCCTGGCATTTTTAAACTCAGAGTTCGCTTATTGTTCAGGATTTCCTTTTGCCCTCCCAAGTGACAGACACCCTGCCTTGGGCTCTTCCACCCCGCTTGTGCTTCTCCACTCCAGAAGCAGCTGGACCTGAGTGATACTGTAGTGGATAAATCTTGCTAATGTCGGTGGCAATGAGCTATAAGCTGGACTTGTCCGTCTAGTGGTTTCCAAGTGCTTTTCCGAGGCTTTTCCATCCCCTGGGGAGAGGAAGGGAGGTGCAGGGACCCCCCAGGGCTGAGCGGGGAGCCTGAAGCTGAGGCTGCAAAACCACCCGTGTCCTGGCTGCTCGCGGGCATCCGTGGGGTAGAGGCTGCAGTCGGAGCGTGCGAGGTGTAACTTGTCCCCTCCGTTGCAGCGCTGTCTCAGCGTGCAGCTGGGCTCTCTGCAAACCCCCGTGACAACACGAGCCTTATCTGTACCGTGGGCTCCCAGGGTTTATGGAGAAAGCCTCCACCTCTGTCCCTCCTCAGGAAGAGGAGAGCCTTGCTCCCGAAAGATGCGTTTGTTCCCCCCGGCAATAATCCTTCTTTAATCCTATTACACTAAGGAAAGCACCCAACTTCCCTCCAAGCGGATGGTGGGGTGGACGGAGGAGGGGGCCCCTCTCACATGGGCTGCCCTGGCCAGGTCCCCACCGGGGCTTTGCCGGGGATGTCCCATGGCTCAGCCTCTTCCCACGCGCCCCGAGCTTTTCCTCCAGTGCCAAAGGGCTGGAGTGAAGCTGGCAGCAGCCAGCGACACCCGCTCACCAGCCCTGGCGATGGAGAAGTAACATTGTCTGAAACGAGGAGCTGCCTGTACCAAGGGTTCGGGGGCTGGAGCTGATGCCGGAGTGTCGGGAAAAATCAGTTTTAATAATCAAAATAACCAGAGCATCGCCTCAGGCTCACTTCCAAGACAGGCAGCGGAGCCTCTTTGTAAATATTGGCTTACTTGGGAGCGAGAGACCCTACAGATGTTTATTTGCATGACAATAGCCGGGTTGGGGACCAAACCGGGTGTGTGCGGGGGCGCGGGGTGCAGCCCCCATCGGCAGACGGGCTGGTGACGGAGGTGGTCCTGCCGAGGGAGCGTGCGCTGCACCGGTTCGAGATGAAGAAATGTTTGTGCAGTGAGCTGGAAGGGTACGTGCACAAATTGTAGGAGGCAAGCCAAGAAAAAAGCTGCAGGTTGAACTCTCTTCTTGTAACACGTTCTTAAAGATTTTGCTGGAGACGTGAAAAAGGAGCAGGGAATAACCCAGGCGATCCCGAGGCAGATGCTCTGCAGCAGGACAGACGGCTTCCACCCAACCGCCCCGCGAGCATCGGCTTGACAAAGCGCATTGGATTTAAGACGAGTGCTGATTTTGCTACGGGCAGGGCAATTTCTGCATCCCAGGTGGTAACCAAGAGAAAAAAGCCTTTTTTTTTATTTTCAGCAATCACCTGGTCAAAGCCGCCCTTTCTCCCTCGCACGGGCAGGATTTTCTTCCAGCTGCTCAACGGTCCTGTGCTGACCCGTGCCCTCCTGCTAGCGAGCACGGGGGGATTGCGCAGAGAAATACCTCGGGCAGCCTGAGAAAACCTGCAGGGTCACGGCTGGGCTCGATCCTCCCAGCCCGTGCCTGCTCGCCTCCCCGTGCCGCTGTCTTCCCACAGTTCAAAAAACAACCGGTCTTTGTGGCTGCCCCAAACCACCAGGTTTTTCAGAAGGTTACTCGGCGGACACAGTGCAGGCAGTTTCAGGCGGCCCCAGGTGGGCGCGGGGAAGCTCACGTTGCTTTGGGAAAATGCTGACCTTGTTCTGTTCCTATTTTTGCACATCAGCGCAGCCTCCCGAATTCAGGGTTTGCAGCCCCAGCGCTGTCCTTGGCGAGGACCTCCGGAGTTATCTTTGGGCCAAAAAAAAAGGAAGTTGGTGAATCACAAAGTGTATTTCTTGAATGTAACTTTATTTTTGCACAGTCCCCCCCGTGACGCATGGTGACCACGCGAGTGATGCACTTGTGGACTTGAACCACTGGGGATTAATCACTGCTCTGAAGTTTATTACAAGTGTAAAGATGCGGGTCAAATTCAACCTTTGTTTTATGTTGGTGTAAATCCAGAGAGACTGTCTGTATACTGAGGTGTCTACAAAAATACTGATTATACAGAGATGAGCTTGGACTGGACACCAACACTCGGACTTCTCCTAAACGCGCCTCAGACCCATCCCTATGCAAAAGCACGTACACAACGAGCACAAGGAGGCAAAGACGGGCTTACAGCAGGCACACGCTAAGGAAGCCCTGAGTCAACAAAGCCCTGCTTAAATTTAAGTGTTTGCTTTGGGATTTTGCTCGATCCCATAAATTTGCCTAATTCCGCCCTAACAAACCCGTATCGATCCCTGCAGAAGCGCACAACGACCAAGCAAGAGGGAAAGGCACAGAACCCTCCTCGCAGCATCTCCCTAATGCTGCCTAACGAGGATCAAAGCATTAAACCTCTTTTTATTGTCCTTTGCTTTTATCCCACTGTCTGGATTTCATCACGAAGGGACCTACCCAGACATGTTCCTCAGGAGTCTCCCAGCCCCAGTAGCCATAGAAACCGGCTATTTTTAGTCTGTTTTCATGATGCCAGTAAATGACTTTTCTCTGCTTTGGAGAGACAGAAGACCAGGTCAGCCTGGCGTGCTGGCGGATGGTAAATGAGCGTCTCCGGCAAGGCAGGCGTCCTCTCCCGTACTGTACCGTACGTCTGAGAAAATAAATGTGGCATTTGTAAATAAGCGCACATATCTACGCACAGAGCAGATCACTTCCTGTTGTATTTCCTATGCCAGAGAAAATATTTATAAGAATTTTTAGAGCGTGGATTTTATAGACATTTGGAGATCAGGGGTTTTGGTATATGACAAGCTTCCTCCTTTTCTGAGCGGGTTCTTTAAAAGACCCCGTAATACAAATTACCAGTGTTTGGAAACGCGATCAATGCGGGTAAGAGCACGGTGGTACTTAAAGCATAAATCAGCCCCACAACAATGCCTTTCATTCCTGGGATATCAGCAAGACTCGCAGCCAAAGGCTTTTGAAGTCAGATGGAAAAACACATTTGTCCGAGTAATTATTGGGCTACATGCTAATGAGCAGCACTGGCCGGGTAATTCGGCAGGAGGGAAGGGAGCTGGGGCAGAGCATCATTTTCCTGCAGGGTTTCCTTAAAACACCCAGTGTCCCCCGGGATGTTCCCCCTTCCCGGCAGCCCTGCGGCAGGATCCGGCCCACGGGGGCATTTCCCGGGCTGCTCCCCATGCCGCTCGGGGGTGTAAATGCTGGGGCGGCTTCTGGGGGTGCAGGAGCATCCCAGCGGGCACCGTGTCCCGGGGGAGCCCCATGGGAAGGGATCAGCAAACCAAGCGGAGGTGATGGAGACTGTTTCCTTTTAATGCTTGCCAGGTATCCTGGAGCTGTAAATACACTGAGCCCGACGGCTTCTGCTGTAACGTACCTAGTTTACAAGATTGTACTATAAATTATAGATGCATATCATGACTGCGGTTTGCACTGAGAGACTCGCCTATTGATCTGTCTCCTGCTGGTTAATATTCGGCACTGCCACGGCCCTGCTTTGGGAAGCGGCGTGCCGTTGCGGGTCGTTTGTACGTCTCTCCGTCTGCACTTGGAGCGAGCACTTTCCCGGCCCAACTGTACGAGCACGCGGGGAAGCAGCTACGGCAGCTGCTCTAATAAACCGGCTTTACGATACCCCACCGAGAGACGGGTTTCATTTCGTGCACGCTGTTTGCGGCCCCGAGCCGGGGTGGGAGCAGAAGGGGAGGCGGGTATGGCGGGTCTGCGGTGGGCGACGGGCAGAGCCGGGCGGAGGCGGACTTCCCTAACCCCACTCCCTTCCCACCAAGCCCTGTGTGCAGGTAGCGCATCGCTCCGCAAAGGCGCTCATTTACACACGCACAGTGCAAGTGCAAAGCAGAAGCTGCAATAAAATCCAGCTTTATCTGACACAGCGGCTGGGACCGCTGTGGGACGGGTTCCCACGTCCTGAGGTGACCGCGGATACGAGCAAAGGTGACGCTCGTAAGGACAGCCAAAACTGGTTGAACTTCGACACGCTGAAACGCGGGATGGTCACGGCCCTGAGGCAGCAGAACCGCACTGCAGCGGGACAGCCACACACGTACCCCTTCACCGCTGCCGCCCGCGGGCAGCGCTCCAGCTGAGGACGGCCGCCCCGGCCCAACTCAGCGCATGTACCGCGGCTCCCTCCCTCCGGGACGGGCCCTTTAAATCCGGGGGTGGGACAGACCAGAGGCGGTGGGGATGGCGGGGGATCCGCCCGGGGTGGGGGCGCCGGTGGGCTCTGCCAGGTGGGGCGGGACAACCCCTCCCCAGGCGGTGGTACAGCCCACGGGGGGGGGCGTGGCCCGCCGAGGCGGGCGGGCGGCTCGAAAGCCGTTAGGCGGCCCGGTGTGAGGGGCCGCGGCCTGGTGTGAGGGGCCGCGGCCCGCTCCGCCGCCACCGGGAGCGGGACGGGGGAGCCCCGGGGCGGCTCCGGTTCGGGCGGGAGGCCCCGGGGCGGCGGCGGGGCCCGTGGGCCTGCACGGAGGGGTCCGTCGGGGCTCCGGGGAGTGCGGCCTGTGCGGGCGCGCATGCGCGGGGCGGCGCTCAGGCTCTTGGAGGCAGGCCGGGGCTGGCTGCGCCGAGACCTCGTGGCGCAACGGTAGCGCGTCTGACTCCAGATCAGAAGGCTGCGTGTTCGAATCACGTCGGGGTCACGGCTCCCTTCGGGGTTCCTTTTTTCCGGCGTGTGGGCAGAGCCGGGCCCCCCTCGGGGCGCCCCGGGGGCACCGCGCCGGGCAGCGGAGCCACGGGCCCGGCGGTGAGGGCAGAGCTCCAGCGGCCCCTCCCGGGCTCCAATTCTTGCTCTGGGTCGGGGTGCCCGTGAGCTCCGGGGTGCTGCGGCGCAGCCGAGGGGCCGGGCAGACCCAAAATTAACAGAACTGAAACGCGTTTGCGCTTCGCACTGCTTAAACGGAGTGGGTGCCGCATGCGGGGCAGGGAGCGCCGGGAGGGGAAGGTTCTGGAAGGTTGGGAGATGGTGGTGGTGGCAGGATGCCCCCGTCCTCCCGCACCGACCTCAACTGCGGGAGGGTGTCACCCGAATCGGCTGCAAACCGAAGGTGGCACCGAGCCGTGTCCCAGCCCCGCGGTTGCTTTGCCAATTCAGGTGCTTTAAAAGTGTGTCCTCTTTGTAAAGTGTAGTGAAGCGATTAGCGCCAAAAAAACATCTCCACTTACAGGGGGAAAACAGTAAAAATGTTTAAGTGCTGCTGTTAGGGGTGTCAATGAAGAATGGATGACAGAACTATGTCACTGATTTATTTTTTTTTCAACTACAGGCAACGCTGTCAAGGACAGCATAGGAAAACAATTTCAGACAGACTAATTTCTCAAAAGCAGTAGAGTTCGGCTGCTTTGCTACCACTGGGAAATACCCAGTCTTTTCAGCGTACCAGTCCTGCACAGATGTGACCCCAAAGTGCTCGGGAAACGTGAGCGGTATTGGGAGGCAATGGGGGATGCTGGAGTACCACTGTGTGGGTGAGTAGCGATCCGGGGAGATGGTGTCAGCTGGGATCCTCTCGCCGATATAAGTAATATTTTAGGAATGTTTCTGTCTCCAGGTGCTTGTTTTGTACAGCCTCGGAGGGAACTCTGGCAACAGGCTTTGGGAGGATGAACAAAACAACCACCAGTAACTGGAGCGCAGCTTTTAAACAGCCCTGGGTGACGATGCCCGTCTCCTGTGACGCTAGGGGAAGTAAGTGGTGCCATTGTTCTTGTGAAGAATCCCCACCAGTAGCTGAATTAGATACTTCTTAGAATTAAATATAACACGTAGTGCTTCCATACATAACTTTTTTCCTGCCTTTGCGACAGTAGAAGTAGCTCTAGCTTTGAAGCAGGCATTCGCTTTGTTATTTTAAACTATTTTACATTTGGAAGGAACAATAAAGGCAAAGTCTAATCTGCAGGATGGGTAAAGCTTCTAAGTGGCCATTAACTTTAACTGCTCTAACCTGTTCGGCAGATGATGGGTTGTGTACACCTGAGTTCCTGTAGTCTTGATCTCTTTCCATTAAATGGCTTTTGTCTTGACTAGCTTTTCTTTTGAACTTCATTGCTTTATAATAGCACACAGGAATGATGCTTTGAGCTTCTGTTGTCACAAAGATTACCTTTATGTTGAAAAATAGCACCAGTCTAAAAGAAATAGAAATTGAGTCTTTATTGCCCTGTACTGCCTTCACTGATACAATTTTAATTAAGGAAAAATGCCTGGGCAAAAAATAACCTCATGTCTGGAAGTATATAGCCACAGCAGTGTGCTCCCTGAAACATGCAATATTAAAGCCATTCGTAAGGTGATAGCAGGATATGTTTAAACCTCACTCTGGAAGCTTGAATAAATGCGTTGCATGTGTTTGCTACGTGGCTACTAATTAAAATGTGTGTGTAATTGGTTTGGGATTTAACTGTGCTGTGGGAAGGGATGGATGGGCTGAAAGCAAATGACTGGAACCCCTTAAAAGAGTAACTTGTGGAACTTGAGTATTTGTCTTCTCTCTTCTTGGCGTTCTGTTACTACTGAATATTTAAACCTCTTTTATTTGCCAAAAAGCTCTTCAAGTTGTTTTTTCCTTTGATGGGACAACTGCTTGTTTTAAAAAAAAAAAAAAAAGACAGTTGCTTAATGTGAGTTTCCTGATGAATGTATGGTTCATGGCTTCACTATTAACATTTGTTTTAATCTCAATACCAAATCTGATACTAAAATACCTGGGTCTTGTTTGCATATTTCACACACGTGTTTGTGAAACAAGGAGTGTTCCAGAGCTGCTGTGCTTTTGGCTGAGGTCTTCACTGAAGTGTTCAATGCTGACTGAACTGGATGACTTAATACAATGGAAAATGAAAGTTACTGAGTATGTACTCAGTATTTAAAAATGTAATTGCAATGAAAAAGCTTCTCTGTGCATGTACTTTTTAATGCCAGGTGCTTAGTAAATGCTGCTTTTTTCCTGTTTAGAAATTACATCTGTTTGTTTCGGGGTAAAAGGACCTGTAACGAATTCCGCAGAAAGTACTTCTTCCTAGGATTTTGTCACTTCGAACTGTTCTAATAGGAGCTAGCTCCAGCGAGCTTGGGTGCTACACAGCTGAGAGAATGTCAGTGCTTCAAAATGGCTTTCTACACTCTATTTCCTGTCTTTTAATGTTTTAAAGTAAATAGGTATACAGCATTGCTGTGATTTTATTCCATCAGCTATTGGTGTCTGAGAGTATGGTGGTGCAAACATCTTCCCTCTCGTGTGATCTTCAGAAATCGGTCTTATTCCTTAAAAGGTTTCAAGCATAGGGTATCTTGCTCTTTTTTTGGAAAGAATGTTTTTTATAGTCTAATCAGTCTGAAAGAATTTATTTACAGTCATTGTGTTCCTACTATACATTTTCACCTCCCTTCACCTTGCCACCTTAATAAAGTTATTATTATTAGTTATTTTTGATGCTCTCTTGCATTCCCCTCCGTCTCTACTGCACCCTGCCCTTGCCAGCCAGGCAGGGTCCTGGTAGCTGTGGCTCTGGAACCGGCTCGGCTTCTAGATTCCTTGTGGGGTCCTACAGGCTTACCTCTTCCTTGTCCACAGTACGGTATTTCTTCTTGTCCTTCAAAAAAAACCAAAGCCCCAAACAACAACAAAAAATTAGTATTTACGTTGCTTTTGCCTGTTGATAAATAACCTTGGGCTTCTTCCAGAAATTGTTGGTTGTAGCTTTCCAGTCTTGCTCCCATAAAAGATGAGGATTAGCTTCTTCTTGGATAAACTTGTTTAAATCGTATGAGATGTAACTTTTATATTTAAGCTTATATGATACTGATGACACTTCCAACTTTTGCTCTTCCAGGAGAAGGATTTTCTCCATTTTAGTGAAATTTGTTTCCGATTGACTTCACTACCAGTTCCCATGGGGAAACTAAGATGTCACAGAGTAGTCGCTAACACCAAACAACGGGGTGAGGGAAAGGACACACTTCCAGCACGCTCACTGCTTCAGTTAGCAATTGGGACTCCTCATCATCATGTCAAGTGGTAAGCGGCTTCCTCTGAAATACTGGAACCTTTTATTTTGGATAAACGTCCCCACTGGGAGCTGGTGTGGGCGCAGCCAAGGTCTGTGGGCCATCGCAGCGGAGCTGCAGCTGTGGCGATGGACTTTACTGCTGGTCAGGGCAAACTCATGGGCACTTGGAGCTGAAGTGGTCTCTTTAGAGAATGATTACGTGATTAAGCTTGGTAAGGTCTCAATATTCTGTGAAAGAATGGCACCAGCAGGATAGAACTCTTTGTCAAATGTACTGTGTTATGTGATTTTTTTTATTTTTGTTTGATCTCACCAGAGAAAAATCAAATGTGAAGGTAAATTCAGTAAATAGGGATTGCAGCACGATCTTCTGGAATCTGCGTGGTCTGTTCCCACCATGATCTGTGGGGGGCAGTGCCCTTCTTTCTTCTTTCCTCCCATATTTTGTCGGCTGATACATAGAGGTTCCTGAAGTGGTGCCAGGGGGTGAACAGCTTCAGCGCTGTACCGTGGGCTCCCCTGCCAGCCTTCCCTGGGCTGCTCCTGAGCCTGCCTTCTGACTTCCATCGGGAGATGTTGAGAAATGAAATGGGAAGATTGCCAGTATTTGGTGAGGCTCTGATGAAGGGAGTGCTGATGCTGAAGGGGCTCTGTTTATATAAAAGCTCATCTTTCTAAACCACCTTTCATCTGAGTATTTGCTAGTGACGTTTGTCTATACCTATGACTTGGATTTTGTGTCCTGCGAGACAGGTACCTATCTGTGGCTCATGGGAATAGAAACAAAGCCTATGTGAATGTCATTGAGGCAGTTTCACTTTATCTTGTACCAATTGCTTTACTTACGAGCATAGAGTGAGGAAAGAGTAGTGTTCCAGAAAACCACCTAGAAAGGCATTAAAGAGCAGATCTGAAGCCTCCATCCTCTTAAGGGGAAGCAAATGAGGTGTGGCTTTAGGCAATTTTGCTCCTTAAAACAAACTGTCTCTGATCCCTGGAGTTTTTTATTTCTTTTCCTCCCCTCGCCCCTCCCCAATAGGGATGGCAAATGTTATAATCAAAATCAGGTCACAAGAGGCCAATGCATGAAGGAGCAGCTGTTGCATGCAGTCATGCACAATATTTCTGTGCTAGAAATGATTCATTTAGTCTGTGTAATATATATGGAAATGTGCTGCAGGAGCATTGCTGAAAATAACCTATTGTATTCATACAGCCCCAACAAAACTGATCTTTGATTTGTGGATTTTACATGCCTTTTCCCTTTTATGAGACATCAAATAAACATAGGCAATCTACCTTTTAGTTAGCTAGCATTACTTGACTGTACTTAATCTGTATGTATATGCTTCTTTTAAACTGACATACCTGAATGCAATACCTTCAGCCCTGAAAGCATAAACTAAATGAAGGCTATGTCAGTGAGCTGTATGAAAAGAAAATCAAATCCTGCTGCAGAAGCATTCTGGATGAACAGATAAAGGAGGCGGAATGAAGAGACTGAAGTGGGGAGACCATTTCAAAGGTCTTACAATATTCTGAAAAATCTGAGCTGAAAGGGATTTTTAGTCTTTTTACTCAAGTAGAACACCCTGTGTTTTTAATCTCAAAAAGCCTTTTGGGGAGTTCCTTCGTACTAAAAGCTGTTTTGCCTCCACCTTTTCTTTATTGTTATGTCCTTTGAAGTTCTCTTCAAAGATGAAGCCAAACTTCCCATTTATTCTACAGACTGTAATGAATATCCAGCTTTGTTTAAGCAATTAGCTTGGTGGGGTGATTTCTGTTGCTGTTTTTTAAAAAAAAAAAAAAAAGTTCCAAAATCCTGAGTGGTTTAGACATGTTTTGAAAAACACTAAGCCAACAGCTGTGCATTGGACTAATCTGACAGTATAGCAGCTGTCATAACAAAAGCAGAGCTGGTTCAAACACAGCTCCTTTGTATAGTGATTGAAAATGATTTAAAGGAAAAGATTATTTACTGGTTCTACTGGGTTGAGCTGCGGGGCTGGAGAAGTGACTGTTCACTTGTTTTTGGTATATGACCCCAAAAGATGAATGGGCTCTTAACCACTTCTTTGGCTTAGAGACTCAAATGCGTTTCGATACTCAGCTCTGCTTCTCGCTGCTGGCTTTGTTTGCAGTCCCTCTGGGTTTCCGGAGCCATGTTGTGTAGGTGCCTGCGCGGACGCTGCTTGGGTGATGGCAAGTCATTTCAGCATGCATCCCATCCACATCTGTAATCAAAGAATGGTCCAGTGAATGCACGAGAGAATTAAGCAATGCAATTTTTAAAGATTTCCTGAATTGTAGCTTTGTAAAGTACCAAATTATGCAACCTGATACAGATATTTCAGGCTAATTTGCTCATATTGTGAGGCCCTTTTTTCCCCGTTCTCCTCATTCAGACAAAAGTACTGAAGTTACCTTTGAAACGGAAGACTTCAAAGTGACAGCAGCCTTTGCCTCTGGCTATGCTGAAGTAAGTAATCTGCTAATGCATGAATATTTTATGGATCTACAGCTAAATGAAGGAAATTGCAAGTTGATATAAACTCATGTTCTTTGTATTAGCTCGTGACAAATGCAGCAATTACCTCCAATCAGTTAATTATAGCATCCTTCTATGGCCTGCTTTCCACTTTCTTGAGCTCTGTTTTGTAAGAGGACTAAGTATTTGTTAAACTCACAGTTCCATAGCTGCTTCCCTGAAGAAGTAATTTCTCATTATGCTATTAGAAAACATATTGACCTTTAATCCCACAGTGAAAGTCACTGGTGTTTCCTCAGCCCGTCCTGCTGCTTTCTCTTTTGTTTATGGTCTTCACACCTGGAAACATCTGAATATCACTTGAAGCTTCTGTTGCCGGATGCAGATTGCAGTCTTGCTGAAATAATGGCAGAGGAAAGCATCTGTTCTTGTTATACATTAATCCTGTTATGCCTTTGCATCTAGGAATCCCTAATCTAGAAGTGAACTTAAACTGGGCTTCCATCGCTGTTTGCTGTCTCCTCGTTCTGACTTCCTAGCAATGACTAGTAAAGGAAGCCAGGTCCATTTGTGGCAATAGAACATTAAACTGGGCTTCCTTGTACTCCATCTATTCGGATGATCTAGTAGCTTTCAGTGCGTACTGGATATGTGCATAAGAGTAACTGAAACTAGTGGCTAACAGAAATGAAAAATTGTGCCACTTCATGATGGACCATCTCTCTCATATATTAGATTTTTAAATGTAAAAGAATTAGATAAAGGATTGCTAATAAAAAGGAGAGTACATATTGGATGACTAATTAGTGATAAAGTACAAGCTATCTTGAGGATTGCTTTGCTCCTCACTTCTGGAATGTAAATTATCTCAGGCTTTTAGTTCCATACAAATTTTCCACCTGTGACAAGTCTACACATACAGTTACAATGTAAAGTTGATTTAAATGTAAGAAGTTTCTCATTTAAATTGGTTTGAATAAGGAGAATACGGTCTGTGTTCTGTGGCATTCAAGACTTTGTGGTAGCTCATGATGAGAGGCTTAATTACGTGCCCACCGCCTGAATTAATGACTCTGTCTTGAAATATTAACAGGTAGAACAAATATTGCCGGAGGGTGAATTGCTGATAGATGAGATGCGGGGACAAGAGACATCAGCTGGCAGCAGTCCCCGTGGAGGTCTCAAGGCTGTTTACAGGAAAATGGTATTGTGGCGTTGTTATCTTAAAACAGTTGCCTCTCTGCCCATCTTATCTGGATGTATCTAATGCGCCCTGCACAGTGCGTGTAAGGATCCTGAGTCAACTCTGAGCAAATGAGCTTGCTCATAGCGGAGGAATTCTGGCAGGGTAGCCAGATGTTCCCCTCAAGGCATTCCACTTCCTTCTCAGCACAGCGTGGAACCTTGGAGATGGGTATCTTAAAGGAGATGGTATGCCCTTTTGCAAGAGAATATTTAGGAGAACTTTTTGATGTAGTTGTAGGTTAAATTCCACTTAGCATTTAAAACTCAGCCGTGGATCATTTTAAAACATGAGATTCTGAGTCGATCTTTTTGCCCAAGCGATTACTTATATTTAACACAAGAAGTAACACAGCGTTTCTGTTGTCTGGGCACCAGCCCTATCACGCTCCTTTGATCACTGATGTGCATTTCCTCTTACTCATTTGTCTTTTGTCTGATAACACCAGGACCTCAAAAGATGGAGCATCCTGCCCCCTGAAAATGGGTTTCTTACGAAGGCATTGTCTGGCTGATGGGGCACCATTTCAATAAACCTGTATGGAGAGTGCATGAAAGTGAGATACTAACANGGGGGGGGGGGGGGGGGGAAGCGGGTCCCACCTCAGGAAAGTGCAGGAAAAGCCCCTTTTGGACGGGCCTGCAGCAGAGCTGTTCGTCTCGGTGGGGGACCCCAGTTATTGTAGTTCCCTCTTTCCAACTGAGGACGGCAAAGCGTTGGCTCCAGGGAGTGAGGAATCCCACCATGGGTCGGCAATGTGCGCTGGCAGCACAGAAAGCCACCCCCAGCCCGGGCTGCATCCCCAGCAGCGTGGCCAGCAGGGCGAGGGGGGGGATTCTGCCCCTCTGCTGCGCTCCGGGGAGACCCCCCTGCAGTGCTGTGTCCCATTTTGGAGTCCTCAGCACAAGAAGGATGTGGACCTGTTGGAGCAGGTCCAGAGGAGGCCACGAAGATGCTCGGAGGGAGCCCCTCTGCTGGGAGGACAGAGAGTTGGGGGTGTTCACCCTGGAGAAGAGAAGGCTCCGGGGAGACCTCAGAGCCCCTTCCAGTGCCTAAAGGGGCTCCAGGAGAGCTGGGGAGGGACTCTGGATCAGGGAAGGGAGCCACAGGACGAGGGGGAACGGTTTTACACTGAAAGAGGGGAGGTTTAGATTAGATAGTAGGAAGAAATTTTTCCCTGTGTGGGCGGTGAGCCCCTGGGGCAGGTTGCCCCGAGAAGCTGTGGCTGCCCCATCCCTGGAGGTGTTCAAAGCCAGGTTGGATGGGGCTTGGAGCACCCTGGGCTGGTGGGAGGTGTCCCTGCCCAGGGCAGGGGGTGGCACTGGATGGTCTATAAGGGCCCTTCCAACCCAAACCATTCCGTGGTTGTTTTTTTTTTTTTAAAATCCTCCTGGCAAAGGATATCAAAAACATTAATCTTCTGCTGTTCAACATGCTAGGGGTGTGTGTGCTCGTGTAGAAGGACATGTGCTGTCCTGATATGTTATATGAAATAAAAGAATAAAAGCCCAGCACTGTTTTATTGGGTATTTTCTTTGATGTAAATGCTTGGAGGGCAAATGTTCCTATGCCTCATCTTAGAAACAAGAAGAGATGGAGAATTAGACCAGGCTCCTGGGCCCATTAGGTGCTGCAGATTAAGCCACACTTGGAAAAGAAACTCCCACTCTGCCTCTTGTGTAGCAGAGAGAGACTTCTTGGGCTTGTTGAAACTGGCGGTTCTCCCTGGTTTCCTCCCAGCCTCGGGTGGTGGTACCCACTCCCTGTTACTGCCTGACCTTCTTCAAGGCAATTGTACTGAGCTGTAAGTCTTGTTAATATTGGATTTGGATTAAAAATGCTTTCCTCTCCCAATTCAAAACGGGCAGACACAGACCACTTCTTCCACCCCCAGAGAAGTTCAGCTCGTGCCAAGGCTCCTCTAGCTCAGTGGAAACGCATAAGGGAGCGTAGCAATCCTGCCAGAATGGAGTAGGAACCAACTCTCCTTCCCCGGGGAGCGAGCTTAGCGCATATTGTGCTTGTTCATTTTACTGACCAAATCAGCAAAACAAATAAACATCTTGTAGGTATCCTCTGCTCTGGGAGAAGGCACGTTGTGCCCCATTCCACCCCACCTCAGGCTCCTGCTCCCAGTTAGCTGCAATCCCAGCTACTGAAAATTATAGGTATATGGAGTACCGACGTTTTGGGGAGGGACTATCTTTAATATGTCCGATAGCTAAATTGGTTTTCTTAGCTAACAGCAATAGCTAAGAGGCAAAGGCAGGAAAATAAGGATGCAGTGCTGCTCTCTTCGTGCCTGCCGTGTACAGGAGGGGGTATCAAGGACTGCACTGGGACTGCCAGGGTAAAGTCATGGGTCACCATGTGATACAGTGGGACACTTCCAAATACTGCAAATTTTTTTCAAAGTAAAACACAGCGTACTTTGCCGTCTAGAAAACAGATCCATTAATTCATTTGGCAATACAGATGTTGAAGGAACTCTTGCCCTCTTCTAGCTGGGTGCTCCTGTTTCCTACGCGTCTCTCATTAGAGCAGCTCACCCTGCTGGGTTTGGCTCCATCTGCTATTGGGGAGACACAGAACCGCCTTCCCAGAGGTTACAGACTTTGTCTAGTTTAATTGGCAAATGTGAGGTCTGCATCCACTTTATTTTGACAGAGGTAATGAACAGTTATTAACTATTCTGCTCTAAACCTAGTCTGGAGGCAAGGCATTATGTTAGGTAATTGGGTTCATTTTTTTTTTTTACGTAAAATTACTTTACACTTTACACTTTACAGCATACCGTGATTTCAGAGGTCGCTATAAGATTTGCAACGATGGACCTCACAGAGCCCCCAGCCCTGCTGTGTCTGCAGTTTGCACCACTTTCCCAGCGGATGGAAGCAAAAACATCACCGTCAACACTGGCCCCGCTTAATGCCGGGGATCACAAATGTTTGCTGTTGAGCCTGAAGCATACGAGATCAATTGATTTGGCAAACAAATCTAGCTCAGCTCTGTGCAGTCTCAGGTAGCTCTTGCTATATCTGGGAATTTAGAGAAGAAAAAGAAAGAGGGTGCCAATTTCCCGCACTGCTGAAGGCTTCACCCCTCCTTGGGAAGCGACCTGGCGGTAGGCTGTTGTAGGAATGGACTCTCTGCCTCTCGCTGAAACTGTCAGCACTGGGAAATTCAGATGTTACAGTAGGTGTAAGCATAAAAGGTTTGTGTTTAATAAAATGGTAGTGCCTGAGAGCACTGATAGGCTTTTCTTTTAAATCTGTTTGACAGGGTTGTGGGTCCTTGGGGTGAAGCAAGGCGCGCTAATGGGTCACGTGCTGGTAGGAACTTCCAGCAGGAGACTGCTAAACTTGGCAAATGTGTGTCCCTGTGGGATTGGGGTGGGGATGGCTCTGTGTCTTAACCCAGCTCCAGTTCTTGGCATTTAGGACGAAATCTGTATGTGGCATCATCTGCTGAGGAAAGATGGTGATACTTAAAACTGAGCTAGAAGATCTTACCCTAAAGGGAGGATTTAAGTTAAATGGTTTGGTCTGGAATTTCCTTTTTATCCAGGAGGTAGAAAACCCACGTGTATTTCCATTCTTCCCCATAAAAGAAAACTCCAGTAGGGTGGGATTTAAGGAGCACATCACTCATGGGGATTTGTGCCCTCCACATACGGCACCTCTAGATCTAAAGGAGAACAGGACTTGGCACCTCTCTCAGATGGCAGCAGAGGAAATACTTGTCCTGGTTACTGTTCTGCAGTTTTTTCCTCCTCTTCCCTCAACTGTCTCACTTCTCAGCCTTTGCCCCCCAGCCCCTCTTGCCCTGCTTTGCTAAGTCCCCTTGAAAGCGTGGATAGGATTACTGATGAGATGACAACCCATTACCGCCCACCTCCTCCAGCTTAGCAGCGAACCCCTGCCCCGCATCTCGGGCGAACGGGGGCATCTCGCGCCTTCCCTGGCGCCCAGAGCCCCCGCGGATGGCTGGCAGGTTGCTATCAGAGCTGTCTCCCCCATGTCTCTAATTTTATGCACTGCAGCCTTCTCCGCTCGAGACCTGTCAGCAAGGATCTATGCTTGGCAGAAATAGCTCTGGGAGAGTAATGACAGCAAAATGGATGCTAAATAGGGAAGAGCAGAAGTGCTGGAGCAGTGAGGTCAGTTATAATCAACTTTCCTATAACGCATCTCTGTATTCTCAGAGACACCCCAGGATGGGCAGCAGCTGGGGCTGGGACATGTCTTGTCTCCTGTAGCTTCCACTCTCCAGGCTTGGTTGGATGGGTGAGGCAATCTCTTCCTTCTGCATCTTCCCGGGGATGGTTTTTCTCTGCCGCTGCAGCGATCTGAGCAGCTCAGGATCCACTCATCGCTTCCCTTGGCTTTACCGGCCTTTAGCTAGAGGCAACCGTGCTCACGATCTCTCAGGTGCAGAAGCAATTTTGCAGCCAATCTATAAGGAACAGGGGAACATATAAGGGAGACACCGGTCAGAGGCGCTTGCTGAGCAGTCATGGTCCAGCCAAGCTGGAAATGAATTACTGCGGATGGACACACGGAGGGTTTCAGTGACTTGTCACAAAAGCCTCATGTGATAGAGCCAAGAATAGAACTTCTTAATCCAGGGAGAATTGGGCAAAAGTACATTGTTACGGATTAATACGTTTGCCCATGAACTTAGCTTTGGGGATCAGCAAAACAAGGAGAAAAATTCTAAGAAATTGAAGTCTTTAATTATGGCAACCTTTGAAACAAAGCATCTTGACTTCTGAAAGCATTTCATTTTCAAACTGGTCTTTTTTTTTTCTTTTTAAAGCACAAAATGCTTCAACGTTTAACCCCCAAAGGAAAGAAAAACAATGTTCTTTGCAGTTAAAATGAAAAATTTGGGGGCAGATCAGGAGTTAATTCACCAAATATTTAAAAATATTATTTCTTTTATAGAAAATCAGAATTATACACTGACGTTTTTTACCCACATCCCCCTTCCAAATCCATTCTTTACACAGTCTGCTCCTGTCTCTTATCGCTGCCTGGTCCATGAATGATTAACCCTCGCTTCCTTTGAAGACCGGAGAACAAAACGCCGCCGTTCAAAGTCCCTTTTCTTGCTCAGGCATTCAGCTCCCTCCAAGCTAGACGTGATCTGCGGAAAACCCAAGGCGCTTTGTACCCTGCGCTGGAATATATTGACTCTCGGTCAGGGAGGCAGATGTGGTCTTCCGTTATAGGAGAGACTCTCTTAGAGATGCAGGTTGTGATACCAGCAAGCCGCTGCTTTATTTCAGTGTTCTGGTAACCCGTGCGGGGAGATGAGCTGTTCCCAGCCCTGCTGTGTCTTGCGTGAACCCTCTTCGTGGGAACAAACAGCTATTTTTCCAGTTGTATATAAACATGGACTTATGTTTTGTTTTTATAAAAAGCATGCAAAGCCAGATGCACCCGTAGCCGAACTAGTTAGGCAGCTTAAAGCTCTTTCATGCTGCTGCTGAAATTCTGCTAACTGTAGCTAATTTTGAATGTTACTGTGCGTGTGGGGGTTTTTTTTTGTGTGGTTTTTTTTTTCCCAGCAACTGTCTCTTCAAAGTGCCCGTCTCTTCTGAAATGATGTCTCTCCGCGTTTGTCAAATGGGCAGACACAGCTGGTGGACTTCTCCCCGTGGGTTAAATACTCTGATTGAGAGATCCTGAAGCTCTTGGCTCCTGTCTCCATGCATTAAGGTGACTATCTGCACTGTAACCAGCTCAGGGCCCTGCAGGAGGGAGAATTAATTAATTAACTAGTTAATTAACTGTCAGGTTGCCAAATCTCTGGAAGAAATGACAGGGGACGACTGAATTCTGTCTGTAGTTCCCCTGCATTGCTCTCCACTGCTTGTGCGTGGTCTCCTGTGGTCAGCAGTGCCGTGCATGGGCAGGCCTCGGTCCTTTTGCATGTTTTTCCCCGGTATCCACAAGATCCTGACACCTTCTAGAAGAAAAGCCTCCAACTGGGGTTCCAGGGGTGCTTTTTCCTGCTTTCTCCCTATTTTCTTACCTCCTGGCCTGCTTGCTGCAGTTCAATGCGCTGTTCCCAAACACTTCGCAGAGGCAGTCTGGTCAAGAGCGCTGCTGGATGGAGTGGGCTCAACCTGAAGCAATGCAGGTAAGAAAGAGGAAAATAAAATGTTACCGTTTGGCTTATTTGTGTAATTTGCAGGAATTCCTGCAACTCTCCTGCTGTTCCCATGGAAACAGATGTTGAACTGCAGGAAACTGCTCCAGGTTTTCAGGAGTATTTCTTTTTTCCTTTAACAGTGACACCTCCTTTACCATTTCCAAGCAATCGGAAAGATCTTTCCCTTTTCGAGGCACAAATCTGGAGCGTCCCTGGGCCATCCTTGTCTTACAAGTTCTTCAGGCTATCCCAAGAGGTCTCCTTAGAGGCAAGCAAGACACCGAGAGGACGAGATGCCATCGGGAGGAGCGCAGACTCTTCGTTCCTCATGCCCTTGGCTGCCTGGCGATGGTGGGTTTGTTTCCATCGCCGGTGGTGGGTAGCGGAGTGCGTCCCTCCCTCCTTCCCTGCGCCGCGGGAAGGGCTCGCTGCCCACCGGGGCGTAGTGCTGTGCAATTTTCACTGCTCAAAAAGCATCTGCTGAGCGAAGCCAACGCCTGCCTTTGTACCAGGGCTCGGGTCTCGGCAGCGCATTGCGTAAGCTCTGTCCTTCCCAGGCAGACAGTTATTTTCCAGCCCGTCAGGTCTGACTCACCCACCAGGCAGTCAGGCACTGAACACCTGGGGCTTTACGGCCAAGCTGCTGTACCTGTCTCCACGCTTTTATCCAATTTAAACCCACCCTCTTCCCCTGCCTTCATCTCTCATTTCTCCAGGTTTTTTTTGCAGGTTTTGATGCGGTGCAGACTGTTTGTCGCGGGAAGGTAAAGCTGCTCGCATTGATCGAAGAAACGGCACTGGCAAGTGAAAGGTCATCAAGGGATCTCTTGGATTTACTTTGTTGTTTTGTTTTTAATTGTGTGAATTAAATGCTTACGAAGATGAAAGAGTATTTGTTTTAATAACAGTTATTGGCATCAGATATGCAGGACTATGAGCACAAGGAACATCAAGGCTTCCTGGCAGAGCTCTACCAGGGCCCTGCTCTGTGTCACACCGTCTCCACTCCCTGTTTTAATCACAATCCATCACGTTTCTGGTACCAGCCGGAGGCCCCGGCTGACCCGGGAACGCCACTCACCAGGCGCTGTACACACGGCGCGGGGAGCCCAGCCACAGCCGCGAAACAACAGGTGAAATGGGCAGACAAAAAGCAGGAAGGAAAACAAAAAGGAGACAAAGGGCTTGAGATCAAACAGCCATGTAAACCACCCAAACCAACCAAACAAAAACCCACTAAAAAAAAAAAAAATCTAAACCAACCAACCAAAAACCCACCTGGGACCAAACCCCGTGTCCTGTTTGGACGCCAGCCCGCAACACAGGCGCTCCCAAATGGTTGTTTGAAACAGCAACCTCCTGTTGGGTTTCAGCGGGATGTGTAAACCACAGTTCACCACCAGTTTTTAAATGGAAACCGCTGTGTAATAAAGTTGCGAGGGCCAGCTGCAGTCTGTCACAGCCCCTTCTCCACCATCATCCATAAAGGTCACCCATCGCTGGGCAGCTTTGAGCTGGTGCCCAGTTGGGAGCCCCATGGTTTAGTGTGGGGATGGAGAGGAGCTGCCAACCTGTGGCTTGGGCACCAGCTCATCTCACCTGCCCTCGGCTGCGTCCCGCAGCCCCCCCTTTCCTTCCTCGTGCCTCCCTGCCCCCAAGAAAGTGGGCTTTCTGCAGTCAGCTCTTTGGTGGTTTGAGAAGACCTTTTTGTCATGGTTTTTTTACCTCCTGCGTTGTAAGCAGGGAGCTTGCAAGCTTGCTGGAAACCTTCCCTCAGAGCTGCCCGGGCTCATCTGTAAACAGTCTGGTAAATAATAATAACTTACAAATACTAAGTGTCCAATAATGCCAGACTGCTAATAGCCCCCCTGTTAAAATCTAGTTTGATGGGGTCTTTTAAAATTTCTTAAGAGGTGAATGCCTTTGTAATGAACATCTTAATGTTAGATTGGCCCTGCGCTTGAGGTTTTTATTTAAATGCAAATTGAATCCTCCCACCGGAAAGCTAACAGGAGATTAAAATAGCTGGTAGGGGATGAGAATTTGCTTTATGTACAGTCATTTGACTCAACTTCTTGTTGATTTCCTCATTTTTCTTATTTTATGGCTAGAGCTGCTTTAAAATAGTTTCCTATCTCAACCAGCACGAGCTATCGGCAAGAATAAACCTTGTCTGGATTGTTACGGGCCTGAATTGGGGTCAACACCGAGGGGCTTTTGCAAGCCAGGGCTGAACTTTAAACCTCCTCCGGCCACCTCCGTAGATTGTCACTGGTCCAGGCTGCAGGGAAGCGGCCACCAGAGGAGTAAGATGAAAACACGAGACTCTTCCAGCTCTGGAAGTTGCAGGTTCAAAGGCTGCTGAGCGCCCGAACACCTGATGCTTCTGTGTAGGTACCGGCCGTGCCCAGAGCTCTGCGCCGGCGGGGAAAGCTGTGTGAGCACAATGCTGAAAGGAGCAGAACTCCCTGGGGATGTGAGGGACTTTCAGAGCTCAGGGCGTTCCTGAAGGATTAGAAACATCTGCTGGGCTGAACTGCAAATGCATCTCTGGGGAGGAGCTTCGAAGCCCGATGGAAGATGCATTGAGAGGATCTTTTCTCTTGGCTTTTGCTTAGAAATGATTTTTCTGCAAAGTTATTCTGCAAAACCTTTAGGAGAAGAGTAGAGGAACAGGTGAGGGCAGTGAACACTCAGGACAAGCAGCAGGTTGGGAAACATCTTCCCTGGAGAAGAGCGGGGCTCAAAGGGCCCTACGTCCCAACGCTGCCCCGCAACCTCAGCGCGTCGCGTGCTCCTCACAGGACCTCTGGACCCAGGGCTGCGGAGAGCAGAGCTCTGGGGTCGCTGCTGCCTGATCCCCCCTCGCTGTCCCTCGTCACCCCGGTGTGGGTGCCCGTGGGGCGCGTGTCCGTCGGTGGTGCACACCGGTGCTGGGCTCCGCTCTCCCCAGCCCGGGGCAGACCCCCAGCTCTTCCCGGAGCGGGTCCTGCCGCAGCAGCGCGTTTGGGTCTCTGCCTCCTCTCCCAGGCGGCTCCTACTTTTCAGCTCCTATTTTTGTCTGTCTGTCTCCCTTTTCCAGGAGTTTTGTTTTTGCAGGCGGGGAGGGCGGGCGGGGGGAGCCGCCGTTACAGAACATCCTGTGCAAGCGTGGGGAGCCATAAAAGGCTTAAGTATGGGTCTGGTAATGTAGTGTGTACACACGCACGCACGCCCCGGCTGCCGGCACCGAGGGAAAGACCAGATGGGGAAACACTCTCCCTCTTAATTGTCCTGCATCTCTGGGAGGGTGAAGATTAGGGCCGCTGGATTTATGCTGATTTTTTTTTTTCCCCCCTCCTCGCATCCCTCCCACGCAGCCCTCCCACCCCCGGCTGCCGCCGTCCCCACTCGGTCCCCCTCGCCAGCGCTGCGGGGTGCAGGGGGGGACGGAGGGCGCGGGGGGGAGCCGGGGAGGAGGGGGATGCTCTGCGGGTACCGAGGATTTGGGGGTTGAAGTTGAAGAGCGTTTCTAGCAGAGCGCCATGCTCCACCTGGACTCGGCGCGGCTTCCCAGGAGCTGTGAGTACATCCGCGCTGCCCGAGCTCTCCTGGCAGGAGGGAGGGAGTTTCGCACTGGAGGTCAGCGGGTTACTGGGGGGGCAGGGGGGATGCTTCGGGGGAGGACAGCTTTCTCCCAGTGTCAGGCCAGGATTTTAATGAGCAACCAGAAACAAAGCTTTTGAGTTTGTGTTTTCCCCCCCAAAAAAGTGGGTTAAGGGGGATGGGTTTTCCCTTACTTTTTCTTTTTTTTTTTTTTTTTATTTTACTTCTCCCCTCCTCCCCCCCGCAGTGGTCCCCAAATTCTCTATTTTCAGCCTTTCTCCCAGACCAGGCCCTGGCAGCCGCCAGTGGTGGGTGTGTGCCATGAGCTACCCCCCAGCTGAGACGTGGCCCGAGCACTTTACATTCCCTCCGCAGGGCTGCAGCCTAAATGGAGAGAAACAGGAGCTTTAGAAACATAACCAGGGAGACTGCAGGGCTTGAAAAAAGACCTTCTGTATTTGACCCACGCAAAAGAGAAGCTGTTTGCACAGAGCGCAGGGGCAGCCGTCGGGGGCGAGGAGGGGGGATGCAGGATGCTGCCGGGAGTGGGACCGGGGAAGGGGTAACCTTCAGTCTCACAGGTGGGTTGGCTTTTCTCGTGATGAAATCATCACTCCCTCTCTCGAGACAAACTGCCATGTGAACAAATCTTACCTTGTTCTGCCGGCTCTTCAGCCCACCCAGGAAAAAAGGATGGTCTGGGCCCTTTCCCTGTGCTAATGAGCGCCAAAAAATGAAACTGCTTTTCTCCCTGTCCCGTAGCCTGCTAAAGCTCCGGGCGTCCTTCTGATGCACGACTGCTGTGCTGTTAGCTGTGGAATATTTCCTTCCACGACCTCTCTGCCGTCCTCCTGTTAGCAACCGCAGGAAATTGCATTTGGCACGATGAGGCTGGAAATGATCCCAAGGGACTGGTAATGGGGGGAAGGGGTGAAGCTGGGGAGGAGGTCAGATCGGTCGCAGCCTTCTGTCTTCACGTTCAAACCGCACGTACTTACGTCTGCAAAGAGAGATGCTCAGGCACAGGAGGAAGGAAACGAGCTGCTTGTGAGTGCTGCTGCTTTTTCTTTGCTTGGTACAATTAATTCTCTTACAATTGCGATGCTTTTTCTCTTTTCTTTATAACCAAACAGGCTCCTTTGCCAGCTGGGTAATTTGCAGAGAAAGGCAGGGAACTAGTGGATTTTTTTTTTGTTGTTATTTTTCTGGGTAGCTGTTACTATGGCAAGGAAACTTGATTCAGTGTGAAGAGAGGTCAGAAATACCAGACTGAAAATTTCATGCATGTTCTGTTTAAAACCTCAGCTGCCAGGGTTTGAACAAGGGAGAAGTAAAGGCATCCGAGTCCCTGGTTTTCAGAGGGGTTTTTTTAAAGCCTTTTCTGCTTAAAAGTTGGAGTCACTTGAAAACCCAGACTTGGCATGACATGACCTTGTGGGCTAGGACTGTGTAATAGTCAAAGCTTATAGAAAGGCTGTCTGTACCTTCTTCTGAGTGTCCCCAAGAAACGGTGTTAAGCTGGGTCACACAGCACCTTACTGCGGGGAACCATGGGAGAAGTTGTTGCTTTTGTGGGACCCCGCAGGAGACCGAGCGTTTGGGATGGGACCTCAGGCATCTCCCGTGCTGGGGGGGTGACAAAGGTGCCCGACTTCTCCAAAGACCCTGGTCCCACTTAGAACCATGAATAAGTGGTGAGGATTTGAAGAGAGCCGTGTCTCTGGGGGTGCTGAGCTCTCTGGACTATTGTACGATGGGTTTTTGGGGTGCTGGGCTCCTCTGAAAATCTCTTTGTTGGGTGGCAGAGAAATGAGCCGGAGAAATCCCATAAAGGGATTTATGGCTCCCTTCTGGGAACTGAGCAGGGGGAAACGTGGACTTAGAGCTTCCTGGAAGACGTGCCCCCGTGAACGTTGTGTTTCACGTTGGCGGTGTCTTCGCTGGAATAAGGAAGCATTGATTGACAGCAAAGGTTGGTACCTGAGCCCGCAGGGACAGGGCCTCTTTCCACTGTGCTAATGTTTATCTGGTAGGGCAAAGGGTGGTTACAGCATGACATTTACATGCTTCTAGGAGGAAAAGCAGCTTGCTTCAACTACAGTGATTAATGGGGAGGTTTAGGTGCTGCTCCCACATCTGAAACTTTTTCAGTGTGTCCTTTGAGATGCACCGTATCCTGCAAACTTCCAGCGTAGGTGAAAACAGTGTAGAGAAAATTATCACCGTGTTTCCCCTCCTTTCTCATCACCTGCTGTTGGTTTTGTCTTGACAAAATCCCTGATTCTAGCCCCTGTGGGATGTGGTATCAGGGCAGCTCCAGCTGCAGGTCGTTACCTTTGGGGTTCTGAGGAGGGGCAGATGTGCAGTCCCACCCCCACAAGCAGCTTCTCTGCGTGGGCGAACCGAGCACCCAGCCCTGGGGGGAGCAGGGGTGAAGGTCCCCGGAGAGCCCCCCTGTGCGGGCTGTGCTCGGGGCTCGTGCCCGGCGTCCCGCGCGGCGCTGCCATCCCTGCCCTTCTCCGGCTCTGCCCCCGGGAGCAGGTGAGCGGTGTTGAGCGGTCTGGGAGCACAAGAGCTGAGCCACAGGGGACTGACGCTTCCCTGGGGCTGGTTCCTGCTCCAGACTGTGTGGTGGATCCTGTGCCCGGAGCAGCACCGGGAAAGCACACAAGTGTTGCTGTAACGTGGTATTGCACCGGGAAGACTCAGGAGCAGGTAGGGGAGAGCTGGGCTGTGCCTGACACCCCTTTTCGGCAGCGGGTGAAATTCCTGGGGATCTCCTCTCCCCGTCCCCGCTCCTGGCCTTGTACCATGAGTGTTCCTTGGGACAGAAGCGGGTTCCCTGCACTGAATCATCTCCTTCTAGCTGTCTTCATCGAGTCTGTGCTGTGTCATCTCTCCCTGCTCCTCATTTAATAGAGTGCAGGCAGCCAAGGCAGAGCTGAAGCGAAGCTGCTCGCTCCTGCCTGGTGCTGAGGAGCAGGAGCTGTGATTTCTTCTCGCTTTTTGTGTGCTATTTCCAGCGTATTGTTGCCCCCGTTCCTGCTTCTCCTGTGACACCCGTCCCCAGAGCGGTGGGAATCATTACTGCTCTGGCTAGTGATGCTGCCTGGATGTCAGGCTGTTTTCAGCTCAGCTCTGCAGCCCCTTCTCTCGTGTTGGCTGGCAAATGGCAGGACTGCCCCGCGCTTATCTGGCGTGACATTTAGGTGAGTACAAGAGCGTTTTCTCTGAAGGCAGTAGTTTCTGTAATAGGCTTCTCTGTCAGGCTGGTGGCTGTCTGCGTCTCTGTTTTAACCTGTTCCTGGTGACAGCAAGGCACATGTGGGCGTTTGGCAGTTGGCAGACGGTATGGGGAGCAGTGCTGTTCTGGGAGTACAGCTCCTGATGGGGCTGTGACGGGCGTCCGGGGTCTGACCTGTCCCCGGATCCGCTGATGGAAACCTGGGGTCAGGCTGCTGAAGTCGGGGAAGCTGAGGGTCAGCTGGGTACGGCTCAAGTGAACTTGTGATGGGATGCCAGGAAGAAGCGTGGTTGTCCCCTGGATCTTTGCGGTGTCCCTGAAATGAACGCTGTTCCCGGAGTGAGGGTTTGAGCAGGTGATGCTCCATGAGACACAGCAGTGATCTGCTGCTGGGGCTGCAGAAGTGCTGGAGGCTTTTCGGAGAAAGTTGGACAAATATGGTACAGCATCCATTCATGGTGACTTGTATCTGCCTCGGGCTGAGTGAGGATTAGGGCTCTCTTTCCATTTCTAGCCCTGAGTTCCTCCCTGGAGGGAGCGTGTGTGTGTGTGCCAGTGTGGCTGGGGGTGTGTACGGTGATGTCTTGGGGCGGATATCCTCAGTATGAGCATTAAAAATAGAAGATTTGGGAGTATCTCCATGGCATTTCATTTTCTGGGGCCTTTTTGCACTTCCTTCAATTTGGAGACATGTAAATAGGTGTAAATAGGACCCCTTTTCACTCTGGGCTCGTGCAGCAGCGTTGCAATGCAATATTTAGGGTAGTGCGTCAGCCTAAAGAACACCCTGATGGCTGGAGGGTGGAGATTTCGGCTCCAGCAGGGCCGTGTGCTGGCCCTCTGCAGCGGAGGGCATTTCAAACCCAGAGCAGCAAAACTTCTAAATCCTGGAGAGAGGCGAGGTAGGAAGGAAGGGGAAAGCAGCCGCCCTCAGCAGCGCCGAGATGTCTCTCCCCTGTTCAGCCCGTCTATCATTTTAATACCCACCAGCGTGTCTCTCTTATAAATCACAAACCACTGCAGGTAATAAATGCCATTAAACCAGGGGGTCTCTAAACGGAGCCTGCTGTAGCCTGGGGGGTGAGGAATGGCCTCTCCGTGGAGGGAGCATCTGGTGTTACGGCACCGGGAGCTCAGCCCTGAGCGCCGAGAGGTCCCCCTCTCCCACCGGCGCCCTGTCCCCCTCTCGGTGGGTGCTGTGGGGCTCTCCTGCCCAGCCGTGCTCCGTAGCCACTTGGCAAAGACCCCAGGAGGGTGTAGGTGGGTGCTGTGCTGCTCCCTGAGCTCTTAAATCAGGGGTTCTGTCCTGGGGGGGCGTAAGGGCTGGGACCTGCAGCGGGCTCAGCACCGTGCCTGCCTGCCGTCTCCTCTGGTAGAAAAGCAATTACCATTCATTTGGATTTTAATGTAGCCGTTTAAGAAAAAAAAAAAATGTTAATGCTTCCAATTTGTTTGGTATAATTAAGTGATAATTCTCTTTGCCTGGGAGGAGGACATGGCTGCAGCGCGGGGGGTGTTTGGTCAGCGCATTTTGACAGCTCCCGGCTCCTACGGCGCAGCGCTGGCACTGCCTTCCAGTGAGGTTCAGGTGATGCTGGAGAGACGGAGACAAAGGTGTGGGTACAGCGTTTCAGACTGACCTTGATTGTCTTTAAAGAGCATGAAAGAAAACAACAGCAAATTATTTGCGTGCCAACGCAGCTGAAGTCAGGCAGAGCTTTGCATGACTGCTGCTGAGGGTGGTGGCTCTGGATCTGCGGGTTCCTGCTGCCTGGGACCGCGGCTGGGCTGGATTCGCGGGTCTTTGCTCTGCCTGTTCTCATGAAGGACCTGCCCAGCATTCCACAGAAACAGCCAGCCATCCCCAAGTGCTTTGAATCACACTCTGTGTGCTGGTATGTTGAAAAAGAATTTTTAGGCAATTTTAGACAATTATTCTCGAGCTTTGGATAGCCTTGATGACAGCAGAGAAACTGTCTGGCACCAGGCGTGAGGTTCTGCTTCTGTCAGGCATTTGAGTGATGCTGATTGTGTCTCATCCCAGGACGGCACTTTAGAGTTGAAGAAATTGAGGTG
Source organism: Himantopus leucocephalus (assembly GCA_003993805.1). NCBI lineage: Eukaryota > Metazoa > Chordata > Aves > Charadriiformes > Recurvirostridae > Himantopus > Himantopus leucocephalus. The sequence continues at coordinate 2,997,708 of RSEF01000026.1, read as the reverse complement.
CAGGGCAGGAAAATGACTTTTCGGAGGTCAGGATGCAAATCTGTCACGCTCCTGGAAATAGGAGCTGGCTCTGCTTTTCTAATTTGCTGGTCCGTGCTGAGTTTGTCCATGGTAATGCATGAAATTCACCTGGAAAGAAAATAAATTATTCATGAAAGCAATAGTCCAGAGCTGCTTAAACTGCCAAGGCAAAAATCCCTGAGCTGCTCCAGTTGCAGGTGGCGATGCACGTCAGGCGACACGGGATTGAAGGGAGGGGGGAACAGCAGCGGGTGATCTGGTCTGTTGTTGGCCCCTTTCTGCTCGGCTCCTGGGAGGACGCGAAGTGTGGCTCGACTTGCTGCTGCTTTTTATTGTCGCTTTGTGTTCCTTTGTGCTGCGGCCCCCACGGTGCCGGGGATGTGCGCATGTGCCAGCACTGGGTCCTGCTGCTGGAGGGTTAGAGCCCAAGGAGTATTTATGGGTTTATTAACCACGTTCTTTATGCACTAAATGATGTTTAGCTGACTGCTGAAATTTATTTGGGAGAACAAGTTAAAATAAACAGCCCTGCTTGGATTGCTTGGTTTTCATGCCAGCTCAGGCTTGTATGTGAAGTGATTTTGAGGGATCTCGGCTCAGTTGTCTGAGACCTGTTTCACCGATGCTTTTCCATCAGCCTCCCCTAATACATACTTTCAGAGGAGATGTAGGAACTAACGTGACCGTGGAACCTGATGTCCCCTTCAGATGGGCCCTGCAGGCTGAGCCCCGAGGCAGAGATGAGGAGTTTGGGGGGATCACAGAATCCCAGACTGGTCAGGGCTGGAAGGGCCCTCTGGAGCTCACCCAGTGCCACCCCCTGCCAGAGCAGGGTCACCTCCAGCAGTGGCACAGGACGGCGTCCAGGCGGGTTTGGAATGGCTCCAGAGTGGGAGACTCCCCCACCTCTCTGGGCAGCCTGTGCCACTGCTCTGCCACCCTCACAGGGAAGGAGTCCCTCCTCAGGTTCAGATGGAACTTCCTATGTTCCAGTTTGTGCCTGTTCCCTCTTGTCCTGTCACTGGGACCACTGAGAAAAGACTGTTCCCATCCCCCTGGCACCTCCCTTTAAGTATTGATAAGCGTTGATGCTGTGCTGTCCTGTGTGAGATGGCAGCAGATGTCCCGGCTATGGTCCGAGGGCCACCTCCGTCTCCCTGCCTACCCGATGACCACAACAGGCGTGAATTTATAGGAGAAGCACGTGGCATCCCTGGTGTGCTACACACGGGATGAGTCTGGGGTACGGTGCCCTACGCTGCCCTACAGTGCTGTCTCCAAATGTTCATGCAGGCAGCGTGTGCTGGGAGAGGCTGCTGCATCTGCAAGGGTAAAGATAAATCTTACTTTGTTTTAAGGGCCATTGTTAAACAGCCCCGGTTACACGATGAAGGCGGAGATGCTGATGATGAGGTATTTAAAAGATGGGCAGACGTGGTGCTGAGAGACATGGTTTAGGGGTGGGTTTGGCAGTGTTAGGTTGATGGTTGGACTCGATGATCTTAAAGGTCCCTTTCAACGGAGACAATTCTGTGATGCTACGCTCAGTGCAAAACGCGCCTCATTCCTCGCTGGGTGAGTGAGCAAGCCGCTGCCTTTGTTCCTTTCCGTTTGCCTTCTCTCTGTCCTCCTGCACTAATTAATCTCATCTGCATGCTTAACGGCCATTCCGAGAGAGGAGATGAGAAAAAGGCGGTGGGTTTCCAGCGAGAGCTTGTGCCTCTCCTCCCTGAGCTGCTCTCCGGATCCCTCAGCTCCCCGCGCAGCCCGTGGGTCAGGGCTGGAGGGGCGAGTGCTGGTGTTCGCCTTTCCCAGCCGAGGGCCACTGGAGCGGGTCCTCCCCAGGGTCTGCAGGAGGATGTACGCGGGGGTCAGGAGGAGTAATCAGGTCAGAGAAGGAGGACGCAAGGAGAAGTTCCCCAGCAGGCAGGAAAACAGCCAGGGAAGTGAGCAGACAGCTTGCAGCCTCCTCAGTTTGAATGTCGCTTGGGGGCGGGGATGCTCAGGAAACAGGATAACAAACTGACTCCAACCTCTCTTGCCTTTTTTTTTTTTTCCCCTCTCCTTTTGTTTTGTTTTATTTTTAGGATCGGTCTCCGCATGAGCTTCTGAGGCGGATCTGGAATTGCAGGATTAATGGAAACGCAATGAAAGGTACGGGTCGCTGCTGCTCCGTGTGGGGGGGCGGCTGTGGGACCGGTGGCTGCGGAAGGCTGCCCGGTGCGGATCCCCACTCTGCTCCTGGCTGCCTGCAGCCCTGCCAGGGGGAGGACGGTGTTTGCACTTCGTGTTTCTTTGTTGTTTTTCCCCTGGCACTTCTCTGCTCTGTTTTGCAGTGTAGCCAGCCCCCTCCCGCGGGCAGGGACCGATGCCACCTCGCCCCCCCAGCCACCATGGAGTTAGCGAATACCAAAGACTTCCAGTGGAAAACCCTCGCCCCGCTCCCCAGCCGCAGGGTCTACTCGACCTTGGTGGAAGCTGGCGGGCAGGTGTTTGCCATTGGGGGCTGCGATGACAACGGTGTCCCCATGGACTGCTTTGAGGTCTACTCCCCTGAGGCCGACCAGTGGACCTCGCTGCCCCCCATGCCCACCGCCCGGGCAGGGGTGGCCGTGGCCACCTTGGGCAAGAGGATCATGGTGATAGGAGGGGTCGGAGTGAACCAGATGCCGCTGAAGATAGTGGAGATGTACAACATAGATGAGGGCAAGTGGAAGAAGAGGAACTCGCTGAGAGAGGCAGCCATGGGCATCTCAGTGACGGCAAAAGGCAAGGAGGGTTGAGTCCTTCCCGGGCAGGGAGGGATGCCTGCGGGGTGGTGAGATGGGGAGGGCTGGCATCGGTTGGTGCATCAGGCACAAAAGCTTCCTTGGCAATGGCACAGGGTTACATTGTTCTCCAAAACCTTTTCTGTGCTCTTAGAAGTTGAGCCCCATGTATTTGTCATATCCCACCTGCTAAAGATGACTGGTGGCCAAAAGCAGATAAACCCGGGGGTTGCTCTGTGTTGTCAGCCCCAGAGCCACGAGGGCCATGGCTGTTCTGGTACCTGGGGGTATTTCAGACAGGTCCAAGCCCCAGAGTCTCAAATCAAACTTCTCCAGGGTTTTGTACCAAATTCTGGTCCTTGTGTGCTGCAAATGCTGGAAAAATAGGAATGGTGCTGCTGGCTGAGCATAGGCGGTCTGGGAGGAACAGGCTGAGCTGTGGAGCCAGAGGTGAAGGTCTCAGAGCCACAGAATAGCGTTGGTTTGAAGAGGCACCTCTGGTCCAAACCCAGAACCAGCCAGGAGAGAGTCGGCTTCACAGTCAGGGGCTCAGATCCTTGTACAAGGGGGGGAAGCAGCCGGCCTCGTGCGGGGCTCCTGCGTGGGTCCCCTCTGAAAGCTTAACCACTGCCTTAACTGGGACTTGTTCAATGCCTGTGAGGCTCTGCCCTATCAGCCCATCTCATTTTTTAATTTCCAAGCAGAGATGTGGAGCATTGATTTCCTTTAGCGTGCTCTGCCATGCTTTGAAGAGCCTGGGGCTGGGAGTTGTGTTCCCGAGCAGCGTGCCTGAGGTCAGCCAGCTTCCCGCCGTGCCTGGGATTACGAATCTAATCTCCAGGCAGCTTCTTTGAAAGCTGCTTGGTTTGTTTGCTTAAGTGGGTTTAAAAGTTACCGTCAAGGAATGTTTAAAAATAATGTTTACCATCTCGGAGGTGATTTCCTCTCTGAGCATAAGCTTGCCTGACTGATACGGCAGGGTCAATTTGGTGCGAGAGGCCAGGAACAGAAATAGCTGCCCAAATCCTTGCAGCGTGCAGGCTGGGCTCTGCTTTCTCAGCTGCCTTGTAAGGCTGCCCACAAGGGCAAGGCTGCTGTCACCGCTCTCCTGGATCTTGTCTGTGGAGTGAAATGCTTGTTGAAGGAGATAACGTGGGTGGTGTGCAGGTAGGAATTTGTTTTGGAGAGCCAGGTTTGCCGTTAGCCAGAGGTGGATGTAGCCGATAGGGATTTGGTGAGGAATAAGTAGCCTCGGTGCCTTCTCTCGGCCCTGAGCCCTCCGGTCTGGGTCGCAGAGCCGCCGTCCTGTGCCAGACCTCGGTGGGGCAAAGCAGGAGCTGAGCCGAGGAGCAGCAGCCCCCGGATGGGGGAGCCGGGGGAAGAGCATCGGCGTTGGTGCCTTCCCTCTGCCCCGGGGGTGGGAGCTCAGGACGTACGCAGGGACTCGGGTAGGGGTGAACAGTTGTGCTCCACGTCATCTGATGGCACGTGCGTTTTTTTTTTTGGGGGGTGGGGTGTATTACTGATGCTTTCCTATAATAATTTTGTGGGGCTTTCTTGCTCCTTGGCCCTGTCCAGACTACAGAGTCTATGCGGCTGGCGGGATGGGATCTGACCTGCGGCCGCACAACTACCTGCAACACTACGACATGCTCAAGGACATCTGGGTGTCGCTGGCGGCCATGCCCACACCCAGGTACGCTGCCACATCCTTCCTGCGAGGCACCAAGATCTACGTACTGGGTAAGAAGCAATCCTTCCTCCTCCTCCTCCTCCTCCTCCTCTCCTCGGCACCGCTGGGCAGCAGCTTCTGTGCTCTGAGCACTGAGAAACCTCCCCTCTCCTGGGCTCATCCACGGCTGCTGGCAGCCGGGGGTACAGCTGGTCTTTGCTCAGTTTGCAGTCCTGCAGCTGCGATAAAAGCCCTTGGATTCGACTAGTGAGTAAAAATACTTCTGTGCATTGTATTATCAGCAAAGTACCGCAGACCCTTTGTGAAGCTGCGTTTGGCAGAGGAAAGACCTGGGAAATGCTGAACCAAACCTTTTACAGGGGACATTTTTCATTAGTCTTATGTTATAGAAAGGGCAACTAAGGCAGAGAAGCGTTGCTGTGAGCTTGTGGCCAAATGGCACATCGGGAACAAAACGCAGGAGTTCGCTCAAACCAGCGTCTGGCTCAAACCACCGCCCTGGCTCTCTTTAGGGGTTACCAGAAAAGGCTCTTTGATCTATTTTGCAGTTTGCTTGCTGCTGGCGAACAGTTTGTGGGGCCGGTAGCGAGCACAAGCTCTGCCTTCAAAGGCACGCTGAGCATCTGAGCTGAGAATAGCTGTATTCATCTGCTTCTGATGGGTGGAAGAATAATACGCATCTTTGGCGGCGGTAGCAGCAGCTGCTCTGGCTCTCCCGCTCCGTCAGGGGCTCGGCAGCGAGGCCGGGGCTTGCTGGCTTGCACTGGCGCTGAACTCATCTGAATTGCAAAGGCTCCCTGAGCGCTGATCCCTGCTCTGCTGTGAATTTGTCTTGATTGAACCGGTGCATACTAAACACCTTCCTGTGCCAGCGACCTGCTGCTGCCGGTGCGGAGGGAAGCGGAGGGTGTGATGCACTGGAAAATGATGTGTTTTCATGCCATGAACCTGCAGTTAAAGGAGAGGGAGCTCAAGGGTGAGAAGTTACCTGGCTTAGCAGCCCTCATCCAGGTGACTTGAGACCCGGGGACATCATATGAGCGGGCAGCTCGCTCTCAGCCTGCCCTAGGAGGCTCTTCTGGTTCCCGCTGCCGTTGGCTTGGTGCTGTGAGCCAAGCTGACCCTTTCCTTTCCATCTCCCCTGCCTCAGGTGGAAGGCAGTCCAAGTACGCTATCAATGCCTTCGAGGTCTTTGACACAGAGACCAGGTCGTGGACCAAGTTTCCCAACATCCCCAACAAAAGGGCCTTCTCCAGCTTCGTGCCCACAGAAGACAAACTCTTCAGCCTCGGGGGCCTGCGGCAGGGACGGCTCTACAGGCAGCCCAAGTTCATGAGGACCGTGGACATGTTTGACATGGAACAAGGTGGGGGCTGTCCCAGCTCTGTCCTTTCCAGAGGAGCGGGACGGGTGGTGCGCCAGGCTGTGCTTTGGGGCTTTGCTGTCCTTGCAGAGCGCAGAGCTCTCATCTGCTGAGTCCTGGGACTGCTGGTGCCTTGAGCCCAGCCTAGAGGAAGGCCTGCCGTGAAGACGAACAAGTCAAGGCAGCAGGGGGGAAAACTATGGTCCTGAGGCAGCTGGGTTCAACAGCTCCCTCCTGACACGGTGGTGAGGAAGCTGACCCCTGTGTCATGGGGTTTTATCACCCCAAGGTGCAGCAGCAAAACTGCGCTTCCACAAGCAAGTAGGAGGTCAGAGAGGCAGGTGGTTTCCCAGGAGCGGACGCTCCTGCGATGCCCGGTCTGTCCTGTCCCTCCCAGGTGGCTGGATGAAGATGGAGCGCTCCTTCTACCTGAAGAAAAGGCGAGCAGACTTCGTGGCTGGCTACCTGAAAGGCAGAGTCGTTGTGGCTGGGGGACTAGGTGAGGTACTGGGGATGGTGGTAACACTTTAAAAGCATATTTGAGTTGTGTTATCATTACAGGTGGGGGAGATCCTGGCCCTGGCTGGCCTGAGGGAGCAGGGAAAAGGGACCCCATAAGGGGATGATGGGGTCCAGCGTACAGATGCTGTCCCAGAGCAGACAAGGGATGCTTGCCGGTGCTTCCCGGGTGACCCGGTGCCTTGTTTTGTGCATCCAGGAAACCAGCCAACTGTCCTGGAGTCTGCGGAGGCCTTCCATCCTGAGAAGAACAAGTGGGAGAGCCTGCCCCCCATGCCCACCCCACGCTGCGCCTGCTCCAGCATCGTGGTCCGGAACTGCCTGCTGGCCGTCGGCGGGGTGAGCCAGGGCCTGAGCAATGCCGTGGAGGCCCTCTGCCTCTCCGATTCCTAGCTGGCTCCTGCCCGGCGGAGGACCCTGCCCCTCGCTGCCTCCAGCGGTGGTGGTGGTGGTGGTGCTGGGCGGCTCCCGGCAGCGCTGAAGCTGGGTGAGCATCACTCGAGCCACCCTGGGAGCCTGGCAGCTCGGCTCTGCCGTAGCTAAACCCAGCCTTGCTCTGGAGCGGTGGCCGGCAGGAGCCTGCAGCCAGGGCTGCTGTTCCTCTCCCTCCGGGGCGCTGCCATTCCAGCCCCACAGAGGGAAGGAGCACTTTGGTCGGGGGTCCCCTCCAGTTGTCTTCAGAGCTCTACGGGGAAACCCAGATGAAGGAACTGCTCACAGCGCTGGTGTGCCGCGTCTCCTGCTGTCAAGAAGGACTCTGGAGATCAGGGCATGGGCAAGTGTCTCCCTACGGCCATCCTGACCCACTACCAAAGGCGATGGGTCCGGAGGTGTTAGGAGTATCCGGACAGGTCAGTGGTGGTTCAGGGAGAGCTGTTGTGATGTTGCCCTCTTCCAGCATCCTGGGATCTACGTGTGCTTCCCTGCACAGATCCCCTTGGCTTGCAACAAGGGGAACTCCTAACCTGCAGCCAGATTCAGGGGATCGTTCTTCTGCCTTCGTAGCAAGGCTTTTCCTGCAAACCTGTAGCATTTGACTGTCACGTTGGCAGAAGCTGGGGCTGCCAATGCTCCTGGGAGGGATGGATGGCCAAGGGACTGTTTTGGTTAGAGGGAAGACCTTTCGGCACAGAACTAGCAGAGATACTGCCTTTGCTGGGTTTCATGCAGAGATGGCCTCAATCTACAATGTTCCAACGTGTTTTTTAGCTCCTCTAATGATTTGGGATCTCCTGTTTAGCCCTGGGAGAAAGGAGCAAAACTGAGTCCTGCCTCTGGTTCTGGGGTGCGCTCACCCCGGGGGTGGGGGTTTGGCGACCGGAGACCCCAGCCATCGCCGCCTCTTTGGTTTCGTTCTTCCCGGGCAGTTTGCGGGGGGCTGTCCGAACCGTCGGGTTACAATTCCAGCTTGTAGCAGATGCACCATTAAAAGCTGTATTCGGAGAAGCCCCCGGCGAAGGCCGGTCCGTGCTCTGGGCTGTGCCCGTATGAAAAGGTGGGACCCAGGCTGGGGGGCAGAGGGGGTCCCGAGCAGGTGGGGACGCGCCATCCCTCTCTTAAAGCGGTTCCTGGGCAGAGGGGAGGGGGGATCCCGGTGCCACCCCCTCCGTGAGGGCGCCGGGGGCGGCTTCGGGGCTCCGCCGGTGCCGGACCCGCTCCCGCCGCTGCGGAGCACCGAGGACACCGTGCGGCGGCGGCGGCAACGGCAGGGGCGGCCCGGGGCCGAGGGGGGGACCGGGGGGTCGGGGCTGGGTCCCTGCCGCTCCAGGGGTGCCCCTGCCCCGAGCTGAGTCCCCGGGGCGGGCAGGCGGGCGGAGCGTTGTGGGTTGAGGAACTCACAATTTATTGTCGTTTAGAAAATTATTCTGTCGCCTGATGACCCCTCCTCACCTGGGAACGGGGAGTCGGGGGAACCAAGGAAGCCAGAGGGTTGAAATATAAACAGATTTTATAGAATAGGAATGGATAATTAACAATAGCACTGAAGAACCTGTATTGATCCCGGTGCCAATATAAAACACACAAGGATCATACTCAGCCCATTCTGTCCGTAGAAGCCGTGCGCTCCCAGCAGTGACAGCCAATGTGGGACCCTGCGAGCGCTGCGGCATCGGGAGGAAGGGAAGGGCTCAGGCCTCCGGCACCGGGGTGAGACGTTCTCGGGATGGCAGCGATCACACAAGAGAGGGAACTCCTCCGCAAACTTTCTAAATTATATTGACTCTGCTGTTCATGGTATGAAATAACCCTGTTGGTCAAGTGCCCGGGTCTTGCTCCTCCTCGTCCCTGCACGTGGCGAGCTCAAAAACAGAGACCTTGAGACCTGCATCCCATAGCTGGATATAAAGTAAGTATTTTCACAACTTCAGACACAAGAGTCTTCTAAAAGTGCAGTTTTCCCGAGCATTAGAAGAGACCTTACTGAAAAGTAAAATTACTGAAAAAGAAATTAATCCTGTGTCGCTCAAACCAGGACACAGAGGCGAGCCAGAGGGCAGAGACCGACCCTACCGCCTGCATCCCCCATGAGCCCCACTCCTCCGGGCTGGCTCCTGCCCCTGCCGTGGGCAGTGGGGCAGTTCCTCTCTCGGTATTTGGTAGGAAGTGGTGAAGCAAGTGGCTCCTCTTTGAAGCACCGCCCTGTCAGCTCCAAGTCCCCCCTCTCTGCTCGCAAAGCGCCTCGTAGCTCAGATGAAAGGGGAAAGGCACTGACTCTGCAGCTAACAACCTGCTCGCTAATTATTTACATCCCACCTGCTTGTCCCTGGCTGCCTACACAGGCACAACAGTGTCTGTCCCCATCCCCTGTCACGTTCCCATCTGTGGTCCTGATGCTTTGTTTGTTTACGCACCATGTTTTGGAAGGTTGTATAAACGAAACTGTCTAATTGCAGAAAGGAGCTCTGCCCCTGATGCAGAAATGAAGCTCCAGCCGGGGTGGAGGAGCTGCCCGCAGCAATGCTGGGTTGTGCTCCAGGCCCCCGCTGAGGAGCACGGAGCCCAACTGAGACAACCGTGACATAGTGCGGTTGGGGAGGGCTCCGGGGGGAGGTCTGCGGGGGGGTGATGCCGCAGGGAACGGTGAGCGGGGCACTGGGGACAGGCATTTCTCTCTAACAGCATCCCTGGATGCTTAAAGGTCTGCTGGGTATAGCAGAGCTGAGGGAAGGTGCTGAGAGCACCCCTCTCTGCGGGTGCAGCCCTGGGGGTGCTGCCTCAAACATCCCTTTGAACTGTAAAAATTGGAGGAGGATGGAGGAGGCTCACAGGGAGAGAGGGAGCCTTCTCCTCTTCTAGAACGAACCCCGTGTCTCCCGGCACAGCAAATCTCCATTTCAGCCGCCTCTGCACAGCCGAGAGTCTCTAGCTATTAATGAAGTGTTTTCCTTTGTCCTTAAGGCACCTTTCCCACACACAGCACAGCCTGATGCTCCTCTGCTCTTGCTTTCTCATTAGCCCTGAGCCCTGCTTATTGCAGCGAGGCCGCGCTGGTCGCTGGTCGAGGCTCAGGGCTGGGGGCTGCCGTGTTGGCTTTGTTAAGCTTGAGCGAGGGGAGGAGGAATCTGCTCCCTTTGTCTGGCTGCAGCACAGCTGGGCGCCGATCCTTTGCTTTCTCCCTCCAGAAAGGCTGAAGAGAGTGACAGACAAAGCAGCGTCATGGGAATAAACCCGCTCTAGGGCTTAATGAAGAGATGTCAGGGACTGGGGACAAGGCTGGGGGGTCCGTCATCAAAGCTGGGGATGTGCCGAGCATTTAGAGAGGGAGAGAAAGAAGAGCTCTCCGAGTCGAAGCACAGAGGGAAGAAGGTCTGGGTCAGCTGCCTTTGTAGTGAAACCCAAGCTCTCGTCACCAGACAGGCTCCCTGGCGTGTCCCCAGCCAGCGGCAGGTCGCTCTGCGGCACTGGGGGTGCTTTTCCCCATGGTGGTGCTGTGCAGAGCCAAGATTTTACAAAAGCTTTACACCTACATCTTGTTTGGACTTTTCCAGGTGTAGTTCCCACCCCGAGCAGCTCTCCCACGAGTTTGCTTCCATGTCTATCCCAATTTCAGGGGCTGGGGGCTTCCCGAGAGCAGCCGTGAGCTCTCGCTGTGACCTGCAGCGGGCTCTGCAGCGACCTCCTGCTCTGTCTGCTGGTTTCTCCCCAGAACCTGCTGGGAAAGGCAGCTGCCAAGGCTTCAGATGCTTCCAGCACGCCTCCACTGCACCGTGCTGCCAGATAACACCCACTCGGAGACCTCTGTACCTGAAGAACAGAAGCACTTTCCCTGGTAATAATGTAATTTGGTTTTTACTAGCAGACAGTAAATGGCTTAGCAAACACAGAGGGGTAACCAGGCAGCAGGAAGGTGAGAAGAGCCGTATTCGTAATTATGTGGTCAGTGGCAAAAGCTAGGATTCGAGGGTCGGTCCGACCTGGCCCTGGGCTGGGCTCTGCTTGTGGGACCCACCGCCTCCGGACGGCCCCTCTGATTCTGGTGGCTGGAGTTCAGCCTGGTCCCCGACGTGGCGAAGGGGTCTCCTGGGCTCTGCCGGTGCCTGACCCCGCTCAAGGAACCCGGCTGTGTTTTCAAACTAATCTTCTTTATTTATTTCAAGAAAAGGTTTCAAACTTTTAAGCGTGCTTTTGAACTGTTCTGCTGGGTGGCAGAGCAGCCCAAGGTGGGGCTGGAGGAGCTCTGCTAATTAATCATAGAATAAGAGATTTAATGAGATCGCTGACCCACGGAGCATGTTACAACCTCTTGCCCTGGATGGGCTATTTGAGTGTCTACTCCACGTGCCCACGTATGCAGTGTGAATGTCCCTAAGCAAAAGCCCTGATTGCAGGGACACCGAGGTAAGCATGCGTCCCATCCACAGCACTCGCACCCCAAAAATGGTTCGGTCAATGCTATCCCTGACCCCCCAACCCCTCCTGGGCTCCCCTGCTATTGCTGGACTTCTCTGGGGCCTTATCCATGGATCTCCTCTGGACTGAGGACCTCTCTCTCGTGGGGATGACAGGTGCCCAGCAATCTGCTGCGAGCTGTTCGGCAGCCCCAGGTTATTTAAAGTCGCTTTGAGGCTCCTCAAGGACTGGAAGGAGGTACCGTGGGACTCCAGCAACAGCCACCTTCTTGCTAGCCACCACCCAGCCGCTGAGAGCCAGCAGTCCTTCCCTGGCTCCTCTCGGCTCGTGGGAAGTCTCCTCTAGTGGGTTGAGATTCCCTCCAGGAGCAGGGGAAATCCTCCAGATGTTCCCATTACCTCTACGGGCTTGATGGTGGCATTCACTAGTTCCAGCACGCTGGCAGACACAAGCCGGAGGATTACATCTCTCCACTGATGGTTCTCACAACTGCACCTTGATTCCTGTTTGCTGTGTTGCTCCTGCTGCTGTGGGAAATAGGAGGCTGCAGGAGATAATCTGCTTTTGTTTGAAAGAAAAGGGCTGTGCCCGCCCTCCGGGTGATGGAGATGTGAGCGGGAGCCAAGACTGGGGAGCAGGGGGGTGAATCAGAGGCACCCTGACTCTGTGTGTAGGGTTGGTTGGTTGTTTTTAAGCAGTGCTGTGCTTGTTTGGGCTGAGCTGTGCTGGACGGGCTCCCGTTCTCCTCCCAGTGCTCTGAACGGCAGATGGCATCCATGGGCTGAGCCCAGGCTGGACCAGCACCTCCCCGCAGGCATCCTGCTGCAGCCAGGGGGGCCTGTCCTGCCCAGGTGGTGCTGGACCACGCTGGTGGGATGGCAGGCTGGCTCCAAAATGCCATTTTGGGTTGTGCAGGGATCCTGGCAATCCAAACATATGGATCCAGCAAATAACTTGAAGTGAAAAGGATGTTACGCATCTCCCCCAGTGTTTCATTCCCGTGAACAGGCATCACCTCTGAGTCCAAACACATCGCAGCAGCTGAATTCTGCTCTCAGGTCCTCCAAGCAGATAGTCTAATGCTGCTGCAGAGCGGCAGTCAAGGAAACGCCTGTGGGGCTGAATCCTGCTCTTGCACTGCTGCAGCTCCCCGAGCTCTGCGTCGAACCTCTACAGATTAGATAGCTGCAGAGTTTCTTTCCCCAGATGTGTGTTGCCTGTGCTTTTCAGCCGATGATGCCGAGTGCTTCCATCTTTGAAACTGATACTGGATGGATCTCGTTGTGCCTGGAGGTCCGAGGCAAAGCCTCCGCTGGGACGTTGAGCCCAACGACCAAACCAGCCCTTCGGAACGGGGCCTTTGATGGGAATGGCCGGTGGTGGGGGTGAGCTTTGGCAGCTGGGTGGGGTGAACGGCTGCTTCTTGGGGTGACGGGTGGTGACAAACCCCTCTCTTCTCCGGAGTCCTTTGGGTGTTCAGCCTTGGGCATGTGTCGTGGTTTAACCCCAGCCGGCAACTAAGCACCACGCAGCTGCTCACTCGCTCCCCCCCCAACAGTGGGACGGGGGAAGAGAATTGGAATGGTAAAAGTGAGAAAACTTGTGGGTTGAGATAAGAACAGTTTAATAACTAAAATAAAAGAATAATAATAGCAATAATAAATTGAAATTAAAAGGAAAATAACAAAGAGACATTAAACCCAAGAAAGGCAACTGATGCAAGTGAGAACCATTGCTCACCATCAACAGACCGCTGCCCAGCCAGTCCCCGAGCAGCAGCCCCTCCGCCAACCTCCACGCTTGTTTTATTGCTGAGCATGATGACATATGGTATGGAATACCCCTTTGGTCAGTTGGGGTCTGTTGTCCCGGAGGTGTTCCCTCCCAACTTTTTGTGCACCCCCAGCCCGCTCGCTGATGGGGTGAGGAGCAGAAAAGCCTTTGACTTGGCTCTGTGTAAGCGCCGCTCAGCAATAACTAGAACATCCCTGTGTTATCAGTGCTGTCTTCAGCACAAATCTAAAACACAGCCCCATACTATGAAGAAATTAACTCCATCCCAGCCGAAACCAGCACAGCACGGCACAGGTAGCCGGTGCTGCGAGGCAGAGGGGGGGGTGTGTACATATACAGATGCGCAGAGGGGAAAGTCGCGTGTGTGAGTGCAGTCGGACGTACAACTCGGTGTGTGCAGCCATCGCGCACTGTCGTGGGTTGAGGTGTTCCCCCCTGCTCCGTCCCAGGGGAGCTGCTGCGGTGGCTGGGATCGCTCCTGCCCGCGGAGAAGAGAGGTTGTGGCCTCGGCTGGCTGCTGCTGCCTGCTGCGTTGGGCAGGGTTCCCCGAGGCCAACTGAAAACAAACTGCGGTGTTGGTTCTGCAGGGGCAGGGAACTCCGTGAACTGTCCACCTCGTCTCACATCGTGAGGATTAGTGGTGTCTGATGTCTGGCATTGAAAACCAGTTTAGATGCCAATCCCGTAGTGTATTTAAGGGGTGTGAGACCTCAGCATAGCAGAAGACCTGTTGATGTCAAAGCACATTTGCTGAACCTGGCCTTTAAACTGCTGTAACCGCTGTGGATGGTGGTGCAAAGGGAATATTTTAGAAATAAAGCAAACTAATACAAAATAGCTGGTTTCAACCCAGCTTTCTTTCCAAAATATGTCTTAAATTCGACCTGTCTTGGAGAATGGCTGTCAGCAATCTTGAGAATGGATTGGCAATTGTCTGCAGTATCTTTTTTTTTTTTTTTAATATATGTATTAGCTCTCAGAGAAACTTGCATTGAAACAGCATCACATTTCAGTACACTGAGTGCTTTGAATGGTGCATTGTGACATTCTTTCACTGATCTTCAGTAGATCTGTCAGTCAGTTCCTCCTGTCTCGGGGGAGATGCAAGAAGCTACGGGCTGATCCTTCCGACCCCGCCAGCACCCGGCTCCCACCAACCTCCTCGGCAGTCGCAGCCTGTTCTCTGCGCTCCTTCCTCTCAAACCCAGCCGAGCTCTTGTAGTTTTCCAGTTACCTAATGGGGCTCAACAAATCCCGGCGCTGGCTGGGGCCGTGTCCTCGCCTGAACTCCTGATGCTCGAAGTCGTGTTTACTGAACGCCGGGCTTTTCAGTACCAGCGCCGGTGGCTGCTCCGACACAGCAGTGCCGAGCGGTCCTGCTGCCGCTGGCTGCGCTGGCTCTTCTGCCAGAAAGCATCACTTCTTATTGTCCCCGAGCAGACTTTGTCTGCATAAACAGGAAACTTCCTTAGAACCGCCTCTGACAGATGTGGTTGTGGAGCAGAAAGGACTGCTGTACCTTGCCACTGGCCCATCGCACGCACAGCAATGCCCCGCTCTGCTCGGCTGGTCCTGGCCGTCGGGGGAAGATGCTCTTTGGGGTCAGCGCTTCCCTTTGGCCAGCAGTCGGCCCACCCTCCCCAAAAGGGGACCCAGCATCGATTTGCGGGCAGGCTGTTGTACGGCTTCAGTGATGGATTTTTCTTTGTCTAGAGAGCTGGGAATAGAGCTCCTCCGTGCTGCCAGAGCTGCCGTGGCACTGGGAAACGCCAGGACCCCTCTGTCACTGCTGTCCCCATGTGCCGTGGCTGTGTGTGCTGCCCTGGCCCCGTTAGGTCCCCAACCCCACAGGGACACCGGCCGCTGAGTCACAGCTGAGCCAGCCCTGTCCCCCTCTCGCTGCCAGCAGACAAACCCGCTCCATCAGCATCCGCCGGTGCTGTAACGGATATCGAGTCACTACCCTGAAATACAGACGCTTCCTGCCCCAAAAATAAAAGTTCCGGCTTTTTTAGGGGAGTTTGCTTATTTTTTTTTTATAAATGCCTCGGCATTTCTGCAGCCCCACGTGCTGCTGCAGGCTGTGACCTTCCAGCGCCTGGGAGCGTATCGCAGGGCGTCCTGGGTCATTGGATTTGTACAATCCGTTCGATCTGTGGCAGAGGAACCCTGGATGAGATGGTATAATAGAAGAATAATATACCTGATAATGTATTTTATTTATTTTATATATATATTTTCTCTCCTTGGTGTGGGTAACTTGTGATTGCTGTTGTGTGCACCAAATTCCCGTTAACTGTGTGTTCGAGCGAGCCATTGGCGCGTACGCGAGAAGAGAGCAAAGCCCAGAGAATTGCCCCAAACTCACCAGTATAGGAGAAAATTGTGTATGGGTCCCTGCTCAGCCCTTGCCCCCACTGGTCTGGGTTTGCTGGGTTTGCTGGTTGTAAGTGGGGACCTCAGCCACAGAGGTTGACGTATATTGTAGTGGTTGAAGTACAGGGCTTGAGCTGGATGGGGTTTAGATTAAAGTGTAATTCAGACTACTGCACATCTGTCTTATCTGTCTGTAGCGATTTCTAAGGTGAATACCGTACAACAACAAAGATCATGTTATCACCTGATAACACGATGAATAAAAATCCGAAGATAAGTTCCTGGGTTCATCGCAGTTTAGACTAAAAAGCTCGTAAATCTAGCAATTAAAGGAGGTGTGTGTCCCTGACCCGGGGTGGATTGCTCTGTACCGGCGGCCAGGAAACAAGGTCCTGGGACCTTCTGTGGCTGGTTGAGCTGCAGAGTGAGCAGGACACCACGCCGGGAGCCTGTCCCCCCCTGCACGCTGCGCACAAACCAGGTCACTCCTAATTACGGTTTTGCTTTCCTCTTTTTCTCTTCTTGCTGTGCTTCACCACTCACGTTTCTACAGGTGGAGCGCGATGCTTTTTCCTACTCTGTCCAGCTGAATGAGGCAATATTTCTGCGTTCTCCACTTGTGATCCATCCTTGCCTGCGGCACATCCCTTATCTCCGTAGCTCCACGCAGCGGGGAGCTCCCTTCCGCTCTCCCCATCGTGTCTGCCTGCGCTGGCAGCGATAAGGGGAGATGGCAGGACCTGGGTTCACGAGCACCGCCGTGCAAATGTTATCAGGATAATGGGGTTTTGCAAAATGATCCTTACAAATGAGTAGCCTGGGCACAAAATCTGCCCACCGAGTAGATCAAGCTGGAAAAAATGAGCTTGGCTTTACTCAGAGCAGATGTATGTCCTGAGCGGGTGGGTGGGTGGGTGGGTGGATGGATGGATGGATGGATGGAGGCTGCAGGCTGGTGTAATCCACAGCTGTGGTGGAAGTGGGGTGTAGAGGTGGCCTCTGCTGTAATCATTAGATGTGAGAGGCCATAAATTACTTTTCAAAAGGCTCCTATTGGTGCTAATGTGTTTCCCTTCTTCTGCTGATGGATGGGGCACCCAATTGGGAGGATCAGAGCAAAACCAGTTTCCTTAGTGTTTTCAGAGGAGGAATGGGTTTCACACCTGCCTGAGCACTACCCAGCAGCAGGTGAGGAATGCTGCCAGCTGGGAAGACCACTAACGAAAGGTGATCATTAAACTTTTTGTTGTCTTTGGCATTTTAATGCCTAGCAGAGCTCTTCCTTTCCCTCTTGGAGGGCTCGCTGCTGTAAATATGTCTTCTGGGGAAAGTTTATTCCTTTACCAATCCACAAGCAGAGGTGAACAGAGCCTGTTGCCACCAAGTCCGATGGCAGAGCCGTAGGTTTTGACCAGGACGTGGATGTTTTTAGCACTGAGGTAATGCTGTAGCATTTATTTTAAAATAATAAATAAATAAACATAAAGTTAGGAGCCTGCAAGTAAACAGAGCTTCCGTTATGACAAAGCATCGAGTTGATTAGACTAGTTTTGAGCAGGTTTGCCTGACATGGAGCCAAATTCCTTGCTGACTTTCATGTTGGTTCTAGCGGACACGCACTGGGGCCTGTGGTACAAAGGGCTGCCGCCGGAGAAACCCTGTTTAGGATTTCTAAGGCTGCAGCTGGAGGAGGCAGAGGGAATTTCAGTGGATTTCCCCACTGCCGAGAACGCAGTAGCAATGCTATTACAATAGAGGATCCTTATCAGTGGATTCCAGTGGACTTAGATCTGTGTCCCTTGACATTTCCATTAAAATAGGCTTCCTGAGCCGGTCTAGAACAAAAGCATACCTAAGCCCACGTATCAGTGACAGCACAGAAAATTGCAGAAAAGAATTTATCTCGTAGAAAGAAAAAGAGAAGTTACCCAAGGCTCCGGCTCCGTTTCCTTTCATCACGGGGAAAGCCTCTGCAAAGCATTCTTATAAATCACCAGGACTATTAAACATGTGCTTAAAGTTAAATGTGTGCTCAAGTGCTTTCTTGGACCGGTGGGCTAAACCACGAGCGATCCCACAGCTGTCCACAGCGTTAGTCTGTGGGCTCGCAGCGTCCGGGAGCCACAGACGCTTTCATCTTAGTCAAGTGAAATTGCTTTGTTTATTGCAATAAGGTAGGTTTGTACCTTCCCCCTTCAACGCTGCTGCAATCTCTGGGCTGTGCCTGAACAGGATCCTATCTGTTTACTTTGACATTGAAATTACAGCAGTTTAGTTAATCTCATCTACGCCTTGTTTATCTTCCCTATGGGCCCTGCTGGCCACTTGCAGATTGAAACGGCAGCTCTTGTTACTGCACAGTAAATAATTCATTATTGCAACTCTGCTCCAGCACAGTATCTTCTTTGGATGTACACACACCGCCCCCCCCAACTGGTGGGAGATGACTAATTTTATAATGAGGAGAGAGATTTGCCCGTGGGTTACAGTGTGTTCAGCCTGGGGGGAGGTTTGGGGGTGGAAAGGATGCAGGACCAGGCTGAAGCTGCAAGAAGTTGTTCATCCCTGACATCTTGTGAGGAACAGAGGTGCCACATGGCCGCTGGCAATAAAAAATCAGGGACAGTACAAGATACCTGTGTCCTAACTGTACTGAAATGGTCTTTAACATGCAGTCCTTCCAGCACCGAGGCAGATCACAGCCACGGATGAGCAGAAGTTTGGTGCACGGCTGTGTCCAAGACCTGGACTCCGGTGCCTGTTGGTAGCGCTACCCTGCAGGGCCGATGTCCTCAACGGGTCCTTTCCTAATCTCAGTCCCCTGGTACCCAGGTTGCAAGACCAGCCGGGGAACTGTGATGTGCCTGCCTGGGTCTCATCCTGACACAGAGACGTGGCACGGCCATGATGCGCCGAGAGCCAGTGCTGGGCCATCGCACAGCTCCGTCCTATGCCACCTCCGTGCTCGGGGACACACAGCCTGCAGAGAGGGGCCGGGGCTGGATTAGATCATCCCCCGCAGACGCTCACGAGCCCCTGCTCAGCCTCACCCTGCCCTGAGCTGCTGGAAGTGGTGGGAAAATCCAGGTCTGAGTGCGGGGATGAGTAATGCTGGAGCTATCTCTTTCTTCAATCAATATGGTGTGTCCTCACACATGCCAAAGCCGGGCAAGAGCTTTTGTTTTGGCTGCTTTGGGAAATAATTGCATTCTTTTAATATCTCAAAACAAAGATTTACCACAGGGGCAGAAAGACCACACGGGAAGGTGCTGCAGATTTAACCAGAAATGTCCATAAAAAGCCTTTGTGTGGGAGAGCCTGAGCAGCCTGCAGACGTTTCCCCCCCCGGCTGCTGTCATGGAGCACTATGCTCCCTCCCGGGCCGTGTGTCCAGGAGGGCAAAGCATCCTCCTGTGGCGAGCATGGACAGGCTGCACTTGCCCAGGCCTCTCCTCTCTCTGATTTTGCCCTCGACACATATGTTTTTCTGAAAGTCCTGGGCGCGTTATGCCTCTTTGTAGCAAACCACACCTCTTTGTGTGTGTCTTGGCCGGCTGTATGTCTGTCTGCCTCTGTCCCTGCATCTCTCCTGGTGTGAGACACGCGGGGGCTTTGTGCCGCATCCTCCCAGCGCTCTGGTCCTGCGCCTCTTCTCAGACTTTGGATGCCAGGCTCTCCCTGCATTGCCCCGACATCAGAAGGACATGGAGCTGGTGGGGCAGGGACAGAGGAGGCCACAGAGATGCTGCGAGGGCTGGAGCCCCTCTGCTGGGAGGACAGGCTGGGAGAGTTGGGGGGGTTCAGCCTGGAGAAGAGAAGGCTCCGGGGAGACCTCAGAGCCCCTTCNGCAGGTTGCCCCGAGAAGCTGTGGCTGCCCCATCCCTGGAGGTGTTCAAGGCCAGGTTGGACGGGGCTTGGAGCACCCTGGGCTGGTGGGGGGTGTCCCTGCCCAGGGAGGGGGGACGGGCCGACAAGGTGGTCTTTAAGGTTCCTCCCAACCCAAACCGTTCTGTGATTCTGTGATCACCTTCTGGAAAGCCCTTAACTCCCCCCAATCTGCGGGACACCCCTTTACACCCCCTGCTACCCCTGTGTGCCCACCCTCATGCCCTGCCTCTCTCCCGCCTCCCTGGCTCGCCTCTGTCCCCCCCCGCGCACCCTCCCCCTGCACCCCGCTTGTGGGTGCCCCCCCGCACCCTGCTCGGCGGCTCCCCCCTTCCCACCCGCGGATTTCCCCCCTCCTTCCACTCCCGCCCGTGGGGTCTCCCCGACGCCCGTCCCCGTCCCCGTCCCCGTCCCCCCCCTCCGCTCCTCGCACCGGCTCCGGGCGGGGCGGCCGCCGTCGGGCGGCCAATGGGCGCGGGGGGGGGCGCGGCCGTCGGGGCCGCCGCATTTAGCGACCGGGCCGGGCCGTACCGGGAGGCGGCGGAGCCGGGGCCGGAGCGCGGTATGGAGCGGGCGGCGGGGCCGGGGGCGACGGCGGGGCCGGGGGGGGCAGCGCTGGCCGCCTCGCTGGCCGAGGGGCTCATCAAGTCCCCGCGGCCGCTGATGAAGAAGCAGGCGGTGAAGCGGCACCACCACAAGCACAACCTCAAACACCGCTACGAGTTCCTGGAGACGCTGGGGAAGGGCACCTACGGGAAGGTGAAGAAAGCCCGGGAGCGCTCCGGTAAACTGGTAAGAACCCCCCCCTCCCCCGTCCCCGGTACGTCCTCACCGGGAGCCGCTGCGGGGACCCTCAGCATCCCCCTGCGCTGAGCAACCCCCGGTGCATCCCCCTTTTTTTT
>RSEF01000026.1:2938646-2977436 GCA_003993805.1 Himantopus leucocephalus | reverse complement strand
TTCCCCCTTCCAGCCTGGTGTTTCTCCCAGCCTGGCTCCCAAGCCCCAGGCTGCAGCCAAGCCAAATAGAAGGAGGGACCTCCCGTGGGACTCCCTTGCAGTGTCAGAAACCTATTTGTGGGCTTGCGTGGTGTCAAGAGGAAGGCAGCACCTGGAATATTCCAAAGCAGTGAAGCCTCTTTTGATCTCCCGTAAGGGGTGAACCCTGGTCTCTTCCTTAGTGGGTTGTAATCCATATTTCATGGAGCATGAAATGCTGCACTTGCAGTCTGGAACAACTTCTGAAGTGCTGCCTGGGGTTGTAGCTTAATGCATCTTTCAGCAGCTGCTGAAAATACCTGTTCTGCCCCCAAAAAAACTTTAATTAAATGCCTTTTTGACTTGGAAAGTACTCTCGAGTTCTCTAGGCTCCTGCAGCGGGACTTCTTGGGGCTGTTTCCTGCAGGAGATTCTTCTCATAGCATTGATGGTGGAGGCAGTGCGTAGGCTGTGGCTGTCCCTGAAGCTGCTGGTCCCCATCTCCAGGGTGGCCAGGCGTGGCCTTTTCTGTCTCAAGGGGAGATCTTCTCCTGTCAGCCCTCTTAGGTAGGGGATGTTTGGGAACAAAGCTGCTTCTCGGCACCCCTGGGGAAGGATAGGATGGCCAAGGGATTAGCATCCCTGGCAGGGCTTGACAGGCAGATAAATCATCCCACCCCGAGTGGCTGGTACGAGATGTGGACCCTAACAGTGCCGTACCCTCGCTGTGCCTTGTGCCTGACCGTTACGCGGGCGGCTGGCCTGCCTGCAGCAGCGCTCGGCAGGGAGAGCCCCGGGGCTCTAACAGCGCCCTGAACCTGCCGGCTGCTGCAGCCCAGACTCCCGCCTGCCTTGGAGCTCCCTAGCTGCCGGGCTCGTCGGCGAGGGCGTTCTATGGCACTGCTGAATACAGCCAGTGGCATCTCCTGAGGCTTCCCGTGCTGGCAGCCTGGAGCTGCTTTGTCTTTCTGTGGAGAGCGGATCTTGCCCTGAGCCCCAGCTCAGCAGCGTGTGTGCATGAGCATCTCGGGCAGCAAGCAGGTGTGCCGCACGCACCCCAAAATGCTGAGGAGTGGATGTTGAGCTTTAGCGGGGAGATGAATAGAGTGAGTCAGCAGGAATTTGGGAGGGCAGGAGCGGTGTGACTTACTGCGTAAAGGCTTTTCCCGCATTCTAGCGGGGGGTCAGGTAATCAGGGGCTGGAGCAAAAATATTGTTAAACTTTAACCTCTTAACCGAGCACAAAGGTCAGGGAAAAGAATACCTGGCTTTCAAGAAGCTATTAAGTGCCTTCAGTGTTGCTTTATACAGAAACTTGGGCCTGGGTTATTGAACTTCCCTTGGCCAGAGTCCATTCTACTGGGTTGTTTCAACCCTTGGGGCTGGTGCGGACACAATGCTTCTCCAGTGCGCAAGAGGTGACCCCTGTCATGGCCAGTACTGGCCTGAAGTGTCCCCGTGCAGCAGAGGTGTCTTCTGGGGCCAAAGGGACTCTGCCGGCCATCTCTCAAGTGCCCATCTGAGCCCTTAAAATTGGGACATCCTTCTCCCATGAAGACACTGATGTGGCAGCTGGGATTTTGCTGCTTTAGCATCCGGCGACATGCTGCGGGTGCGATGGGCCTCGCCTAGCAAGGGCTGCAAACTTGCTCTGAGCCTTTTGCTGCTTGGCAGACTGGGCGCTGAGGAGCGAGGTTTCCGAGTCCCCTAAATCAGAGGCAGTCGAGGCCAAGCGCCCATCTCGCGCCAGCAGAGGCGGAGGAGGGTCCCTGCGCAGCACAGCCATGAGCATCGCTCCTGTGCTGGCAGCTGGGGCTGGTGGGTGTCTGTGGCCCCTCTCCTGGTTGCTGGGAGACTGGTGCGGGGGTCCCTTTACAGGATTAATGCTGTTCCGCATTCTTGTCTGGTACAAAAAAAGAGGTTCTGCTGGATTCAGTTGTAAATTCAGCCCTAGGAGCACATTGTCTCTCCCCAGCCCCTTTGAAAGAGGATTAGAAGGCATCTATTCTCCAGCACTTACTCTTCCTTCTCCGCCCCTTTCAATTTCCTTGTAGAGGATAACTTGAAAACCCAAGTGAAAGCCTGGAAAGCGGCTCACATCACCAGCACCGGGTCTCCCAGCTGGCTGGAGCACAGTCCTGTGCCTAGGAGGGATCTAATCTTTAATACCAAACTTTCTCTTACCTCTACATAATCAGCTCCCTGAAATAAGTATTTGCAAGAGGAGAAAAAAAAAAAAACCTGTTGGGTTGTTTTCTTTTTCATTTTCATGACCCCAAGAAGACGTTGTTGTTGTTATCTTCCAAGTCATGTGTGCAGGTCACATTCCTGTGGCTGGCCGTGGTCCAGTGGCGGCTGTAGCCTGCGACACAGTTCCTGTAAGGGCACATAAATGAGGAGCAGAGCTGCGCTACCTGCGGGAGGAGGCTTGGGGAGCTCCTCTGGTAGGAGCTGGCAGCAGGTTTCCTGTGGGGGGAGGTGGAGGCAGCTTCTCCCTTGTGCACAGCAACAGGACTTGGAAAGTATAAAACTTACACATAATCAATGAAGTTCACTTTTATTGGAGATGCTTCAGTGGAGCCGTGCAGGATGCCCCTCGGATACAGCGCGCCTGGGGGGCAAAGCCGGGCTGTTGATGTTTGGCTTGTGAGCCTTTTCCCAAAAAGAGGGGGATGGGGTTCCTGCTCTGCAACAGGCTTTGGGAAGCCGCGATGCTGCTGGCCCCGACAGCCGGGTGACCCTCTATGCATGTGTTCATCCACAGGTGGCTATCAAGTCAATCCGGAAAGACAAAATCAAGGATGAGCAGGACCTTATCCATATCCGGAGAGAGATTGAGATCATGTCCTCCCTCAACCACCCCCACATCATCGCTGTCCACGAAGGTGAGCCCTCTCCTCTCCTCTCCCCTCTCCAGCAGCATCCCACAGCAGAGCCCCCCCGTGGGTCTGGGTACCAGGGCGGGCTCGGCAGCAGTGGGGTCACCGCTCGCTGCTCTCCTCCCTCTGCTCGTTTGGAGCAGAAGCTGTTTGCTGTTGCCTGTGCCGTGCTGGTGACTCAGCGCTGGCGGGAAGAGCAGATGCTGCCGGGCTGTGGTTTCCCTGCCTGCGTGCCGAGCAGCGGCGAGGGGAAATACCTGCTCCAGAAATAGCCGCTTCCCATCCTATCCGCTCCCGCCCGGAGAGGGAAGCTGGCTCCAAAAGCTTACATGGCCTTTCGAGGCTGGAAGCCCTGGTGCTGCTGCTGGCGAGAGGCTGTGCTGTGTGTGTGGGGGGGGAGCTGGTGGCCGGAGTCCCCTGCAAAGCCCAGTGCTGTGTGTGGCTCCCGTTGTGCCGGATGCTCGCCCCAGCCGTGGGAAATGCACGTTCAGGGAACCAGCAAGTGCTGGAGCGGTGGGAATCTCGGGAGCTAATCTCAGTGCTGGAGTCCTTCTTATTCCCTCCACTGGGGCACAGGAAAACCAAACCACGAGGTGCTGGGAGAGCTCCCGGTGCTGCGGGGTTCGGCTTTACCGTCAGGGCTGGGCTTTGCTCCCAGGGTGTCGGGGCAGCCCCGACCGAAGGGGAGTTTCTCAGGTTGTAGCTACGACCAGACTTAGAGCAAATCTCCAGCTGGATCAGTCTTTGCTTAAACGCTGAGTCCTTTGGCCGCAAAGCCGGCGTGCCCCGTGCTCCTCGGGCTGGCTCTGCCGGGGTTTGTTGTGCTGTGCCGGCGTGTGGCCGGTGCCCGGGTTATTGCCGCCTCGCTGGCTTACGTGAGGTATCCAGAGTCCTTTCGTCCTCTAAACAGAAGCGAGTGGATTGGCACTTCATATGCAGTGTTTGCAAGGACTGAGTCACGCTGACTGCTGGAATTCAAAAATATTGAGGTGGCTTTCTGCAAACAGGGAAAAAAAAAATGAATGCTCCACCTCTTGGCTTGAGCCGGGGCCCTGTTGGGAGCAATGGGAACACAGAGAAAGGTCACCCGGCTGTGCCAGCGGGTAGCTCTGTCACCTTCCCCCTTGGCGGGGCTCTATCTAGCAAAGAACCACACGTCTTAGTCACCTTCTGGCAGAGCGGAGCCCTCTCTCCTGTGCTCTGTGGCTGCAGAGGCTGCTTGGCCAGCAGTTCTGGTGGCACTGTGGGACACAGATAGCAGCTCTAGCTGTCCCCTGTCTGACCACAGAGCAGGTACCTGCAGAAACCCTGACACCTTCTGTTTTGCCAAACAGACCGAGAGCACGGGCAATGGGGTGGGCAGTGGGTTAGGGTTGGTCAGGGCTCCACCTGCTCCTCGTTAAAAGGCATGTGCTAATGAGAAGTCCCTTAGCTCCAAGCATCCCTCTTAACACCCTGTGGCTTCCCATCTCCGCGCAGTGTTTGAGAACAGCAGCAAGATCGTCATCGTGATGGAGTACGCCAGCAAGGGGGACCTGTACGACTACATCAGCGAGCGGCAGCGGCTGACGGAGCAGGAGGCGCGCCACTTCTTCCGGCAGGTCGTGTCGGCCATCTACTACTGCCACAAGGTGTGTTGGCACCGCGCTTCCCACCGCCCTCCCGGGGGGAGAACGGAGGGATGGGCTCCTGCGTGCTCGGCAGGGCTGGCTCTGGGCAGGGGCGCTGGGGCTGGGTGCGGGTCCAGTGCCCGATGGGGAAGCTCAGCCTTGGGCTGGGAGGTGAGGAGAGCTCATGGCCCTTGGCCTTTCCCAGGAAAGGGGTTAATCCTGCTTCTTATCTGAAGGGTGCGGCAGCACTTGGGCTCGAGTGGAAGCAGTGCCCGAGTGAGCGGCTTTTGGAAAGTCCTTGCCTCGGCTTTCGGCTGCTGCTGTGTGGGGCTGACTAACCCTGCTGGGGAGTTATCGACTGCCGTCCCACCCGCCCAAGGGAAGACGCCCAGCGCTGTCTGCCGGGGCTGAAAGCTGAGCCCTCGGTCACCCGTCTTGTCCCCTGAAAGGGATGTAAAGCTGTAGGGCCCATCTAGGGCTGTGGGACGAGCCGTGCCTGCCCTAGAAGGACCCTCAAGCCTGTGGGTCTCCCTGGAGGATGCTCTAAGGCCGTGTCTGGTCATGCCTCCATCCTGGGTACCTGCATGCCCTTGGCAGGAAGGTTGCAGGGCACCTCCTGAAATTGGGGTCTTGCTTAGCTGGGCAGCAGCAGGTCCCGGCAAAGCACGGAGCGGTGCCCACCGTGCCCTGGCAGGAGCTGGCACCGGCAGGGGAGGGTGCGGGAGCCCAGCGTGGCGCCTGGTGCGGGGCGCGGGCACGGGTGTCACCCTGCTCTTGTTCCCGAACAGCACGGCGGGCCGGTAGCACCCATGTCAGGACGTGGTTTACAGCCTGTTTTCATCTGTGCACCCAGCGTTATTTACTGCTCCTCTGATTGCCGTCAGCGTGTCCTGTTTGCGTGCCGCTGTGCCGGTGAACGGCAGTGACCTCCCCGCACTGCCTGACTTTCCCTTCCTCAAACATACTCGAAACTAAACCCGTCTCTCCCTTCCCACCTGCAGAATGGCATCGTTCACAGGGACCTGAAGCTGGAGAACATCCTTCTTGACGCAAACGGGAACATCAAGGTGAGAGGCAGGCAGAGCCTGGCCACGCTTTGGGTGTCACCCAGCAAAAGGGTCTAGGGGATGCTGCCCAGCATGGATGGACTGGGGGTGGCCACGATGCCCCGGTCCCCCAAGGCACGTGGTTCTCCGCAGCTCTGGGAAGCATCTCTCGGCTCTGGGACCGCTGGCATCACCTGCATGCTGTTTGCCCGGGAGATGGGGAGCCAGGAGGGTGCCTGTACCTGCCCCCTGCTCTGTGTGCCTGGCAGCCGAGCGGGAGAGGCTGCAGAGGCAGAGCCTCGGTACTGCCTATTAACGCCATAAATGTATATCTGACTGCTGATAAGAGGGCAAAGTCTAAACACTGAGGTCAATGCCCAACCGGCTGGATAAGAAAGGGCTCTCCCAGGGCAAGTCCTGGTGCCTGTACNGAACACTGAGGTCAATGCCCAACCGGCTGGATAAGAAGGGGCTCTCCCAGGGCAAGTCCCGGTGCCTGTACGTGCTGGCCGGGCTGGCGGAAGGAACAGGGGCAGCTCCCGGCTCCGCTGGCCCCGGGCGATGCTTTTTTGCCCCGACCGGGAGCGCTGCAGCTGCCCGGGGAGGAAGGGCACGGCAGCAGCCGGGAATCAGTGCGGTCGGTGATAAACGGGCTGCGGGGCTTTATCTCTGTAAGGGGTAATTTTGCAATTGGGAGCTTGCAAGCAGGGACTGTACCTTCTGCTCAGTGAGAGGTGACGGGTGTAACGAGGATAATGAATGCCTGCATGCTAGGTGGAGCAGATAGGGACTGAAGCAGCCTTGCGTGGCTGTGAATGAGCTGGAGGAGAGCCCGGCAGCTCTCCCTCTAACCACACCTTTGCAGCCGCCTCTGCCCGCAGCGTGCCGGTGATGGGGCTGGGAGGGCAGAGCCGCAGGGCACTGCTGCAGAAGCTGGGATGAGCCTTCTGGGAGAGGGGCCGGAGCGGTTTTGGGGATGGAAAGCTGTGATGCTGCTGCTCCCCGAGGAGACCAAGGGCACCCAGGATCAGGGTGCCAAGGGCAGCCCTGGTTTCAGCCAAGCTCACAGCTTGAGAGCTTCAGGTGGCAATGCTGTTCCACTTGCGAAGGGGAACTTTGCTGCTTGATAACAGCTATAAATGTCCCTCTAGATTGCAGACTTTGGCCTGTCCAACGTTTACCAGCAGGACAAACTTCTGCAGACTTACTGCGGCAGCCCTCTCTACGCATCCCCCGAAATCATCAACGGGAGGCCGTACAAGGGCCCGGAGGTAGGTTGTGCCTCGTCCCCTGCATGGTGGGGCGTCCTGCTGCCTCTTTGCTTGGACTCGGGAAAGCGCTGGGGGTTTTCCCAGCAGAGCATCGCAGGCAGAGCCCTGCCTGTGTGGTTTGGGGTAACAGGCCCCCTAAGACCAAGCACCACATGGTCAGCATGGGGCAGCCGCAGTGGGGTGGACGTGGTGGGATGCAGGTGGCTGGAGCCATGCTCTGTCCTCCTCTGTGGCTGCTGCCGTCCTGGGGGCTGCTGCTGAGGCTTTGGTGGGGGTCCTGCCCATCCAGGCTGGGGACAAGGGCAGCGCGGTCCCGCTGCCCCCCTGCAGGCTCGTCTCTCCCTCTGGCAGGTGGACAGCTGGTCCCTGGGCGTTCTCCTCTACATCCTGGTCCATGGCACGATGCCGTTCGATGGTCATGACTACAAGACTCTGGTCAAGCAGATCACAAGCGGGGACTACCGGGAGCCCACGAAGCTGTCGGGTAGGCAGCCCCCCACCACCTTGCGCATCCCCCCCCTCCCCACCCCTCGCTCCCTTCAATGCCTGACCTGCCTCTTCCCCAGATGCCTGTGGGCTAATCCGGTGGATGCTGATGGTGAACCCAGAGCGCCGTGCCACCATTGAGGACATTGCCACGCATTGGTGGGTGAACTGGGGCTACAAAGTGCCTGTTGGGGAGCAAGAGCTGCTGCGGGAGAGCGAGTCCCCCCTGGCCACGGTGGCAGAATGGCTTCGCCGCTCCTCTCGGCCCCTTCTGGAAAATGGCTCCAAGATGCGATGCTTCTTGAAGCAGCACATCCCCAGTGTGGCCCTGGAGAGGCAACGCTCCCTCAAGAAGTCCAAGAAGGAGAACGATGTCTCCCACGTGCTGCAGGAGGTGGCCTTGGCCCCGGAGAACCCCTCCAAATCCATCCTCAAGCGGCCCAAGGGCATCCTGAAGAAGAGAAACTCCTGTGAGCAGAAGGTGCCCGGCCCTGGTCCCCCCCCACCAGCAGCACCCACAGGAGAGGGGAGGGGTGAGGATGGCGAGGTGGCCACTGCAGGTCTCACCCGGATCCTGTCCTCTGGGATGCTGCCTTGCAGCACGGGCATTGGAGCGGTGCCCGTGGCCGTGCCCAAGAAGGGAATACTGAAAAAGCCCTCAACGAGGGAGTCAGGGTATTATTCGTCCCTGGAGTGCTGCGAGTCCGGGGATGTCCTGGATGCAGGGAGCTTGGACCTTGATGGGAGTGTGTTTGCTGACGTGCCCTCCCCGGACCAGGGTCCCCAGCATCTCCCTGCCCGCCGGAAAGGCATCCTCAAGCACAACGGCAAGTACTCCTCTAGCAGCACCGAGCCAGAGAGTCCCCCCGGGCAGGGCTTCGGGGGCTTCAGTGAGGTGCCCCTGCCCCAGGCGCCCCGCACCCGCCCGTCCAGCGCCG
Organism: Himantopus leucocephalus; assembly: GCA_003993805.1. Classification (NCBI taxonomy): domain Eukaryota; kingdom Metazoa; phylum Chordata; class Aves; order Charadriiformes; family Recurvirostridae; genus Himantopus; species Himantopus leucocephalus. The sequence goes on along the minus strand of RSEF01000026.1, from coordinate 2,969,188 downwards.
TGAGTGAGGACAGCATCCTCTCCACGGAGTCCTTCGACCAGCTCGACCTGCCCACCCGTGTCCCCCACAGCAGCAGGGGCATGCGGGGCTGTGTCTCTGCCGACAGCCTGCTCCGGCTGGAAGAGGAGGAGGAGGTGGAGGAAGGGCGCAGGCTGCGCCGTTGGACTGTGACCCATTGCCGGAGCCCCCTGGCAGAGAGCAGCTTGTCCCTGTCGGGCTGCGACAACGTCACCGAGGTCTACCGGCGTGCCGTGGCCATCGGCATGAAGTTGAGCTGAGGACACCTCCCGGCAGGGGTCCCTGGGATGGTGTGCGGTGGGGAGGGGGCCGAGTGCTCCCTGCCCTGGGGCTGCTGGTGCTGCTGAGCCATGTCCCACGTATTTATTTTGCAGCCTCGTGCCCCTCGGGGAGGAGGGTGGGTGCAGGCGGGGAGGGAGCTGCGGTGACTGTGGGGCATTGGCAGGCGGGGACACCCCAGGGCCAGGACATTAAATGGACCAAAACCCCAAGTAATCCAGCCACCACCCCTGCGGAGGGGCTGGGGGGTCCCGGAGGCTCCTTGCTGCCGTCCTTCCCTTGCAAACAGGCTCATCTCATCGTGGGAGGAAAACCAAGGGGTTGGGGGGATTTTTTTTTTTTCTTTGCACTGTTTTTTTTTGGCTGCACAAGATAATGAATGGGGCAGGTGATATACCTCAAACAAGCTGGAGATGTAGCAGGGCCAGGCGAGGGGCTGAAAGGTGCTGCCCTGGCTGCTGCCTGCGGGCTGGGCTCTCGGGACGTGCTGGCAACGGGGTCCAAACCGCCCGGGCCCCGGCTCTTCCCTCTCCTGCGCTGGGATACCCAACTGGATCTGGCCAAAACCCCAGTCTAAGAACATGCTCTGATGCCAACATCTCTTTTTTTTTTTTTTTTTTTTTTTTNGTTAAAAAAAAAAAAGTGCCTTTGGTGAGGCACCGCTTCTTTATTTATTGCCTTTGTCCGACTTGATGTAAAACTTCAGCAGCACGCAATGTGTCTGGCTCCGTAATGGCCTCCCAGATGTCTTTCATGGGGGCATTGGAGGTGTCTGTGCCATTGTCTCATGTGCCACACGTCAAAGCTCCGTTGCACTATTGCTGCGTGTTGCTGGCCCTTTCACTTCTCCAGGGTGTGTGTTTTCCCCACTTTTCTCCAAAGGCATCTTGACAAAACCATTAAATTAAAAGCAAATGTTAGATCCGAGTTGTCATCTTGATTGCTGTGCCACTGCAGCTTGGGTGGGCAGGGGCTGTGATGGGGATGCTGCTGCCTCCTGTTCTGCTCCCAGGGCCGTGGGGCTGTGCACGGTGCTGGGTCTCGCTCTAGTACAGGTGAGCGTGAGTTATCTCTGGACACATGTCCTGTGGGGTGTAACACCTCCATGCAGCGTGTGCTCAGCCCCTCCAGGGCTCCTTCTCCAGCACTGGGGCTGCTGTGTGGGCTTAAACTGGTGCCTTCCCCCCAGTGCTGCATGATGCTGAGCTGCGACTTGGCATATCCCTTCTGTGGGAGCTCAGCACCCACCAGGAAGGTGACCGGCTGCAGATTTTAAGGCTGAGCAGCTGCTGCTGCGCAACCCAGCGAGGGGGGGCTGGCTGGGGGCAGGACCGGCTGTTGGGGTACCGCGGCACTGGTGCGGTGATGCTGCCAGGCTGACCCGCAGGGCAATGAACAAGTGGAGCCCAAAGTTTAGGGGAAAGCTGTGATGGAGAAGGACGGCTGCTGGGAGGATGATGGACCCATTCCCCCTGGGTCACCCCCTCCCCACCTGTCCCAGCTCCACTTCCAACCCCCTCTCACAATGCTGGTGGTGCCATGGGTTTAGATTTTTGACATATCTGCAGGGTTTGGTGGCAGGAGCTGCATCCTAAGCAGCTGCCATCTCCCCTTGTGCCTGCAGGTGCCTCCGCTGGAGGAAGGACCAAGAGAGGCTGAGCCCCGGCAGCCAGAGCTCGGCTGTGGCGTGTACCACGGGGCTGTCTCCTCTCCGGCCCTTTCCCCCAGCTTCCTTTATCCTCTTCTCCTGCTGCGGCATTGAAACCAGTTTTATTGCTCTATAAAGCACCGTAACAATTTCCTGTTTCCAGTTGGGTTAATAGGAGATATTTCAGGTCTCCTCTGCCCCACCGCGGAGAGGCTGAGCCACAAGGGCATTGGCGGCAGGGCTGCCTTGCCAGGAATGCTGCCCCTCGTCCCACGTGGCTTCATGGCTGAAGCCGTGGGGGGCCACGCACGCTCTGCCCCCTGCCACGCATTCCCCGCATGCTTCCCGCGCCATTAAGAAACACCGGAGTGCTTAAAGCTGCTCCGAGGGCATCCAGCTTAGCCCGGGCGAAGTCCTGGTGCCCTGTGGGCTGCTGAGGTGGGATGGGATGAGCCGGGGGCTGCAGCACCCATGGGTCTGGGGCATGGAGCATCCCAAGGCGGACATTGGGTCGGGCTGACGTTTTAACAGCCATAGAGGGACAAAGCCTCCTTTTTGGGAAAGCATCTGTGGGTTTGGTTTCTGGAACACCCTGGGGTGCTGAGGTCCCTTTTCGTTAATGATTTGCAAGAAAACATTCTTGCGTGCTGGCTTCAGAGCTGGGCTGAGCTGCGGCAGCTCCGGGTGGGCACCCCATGGGTGCGAGGCACTGCACTGACCACCCCATCCCGCGTGTCCTGGCCGGTGGCAGCTGCTGTTTGCACGGCTTTAGGAGCCGTGTCTCCATCGGCTCAGCCCAGCCCCGGCTTGTGGCAGCCCCCCAGGGCTGCAGCAGCGAGTGGTGGTGCCTCTGCCCACCCCGTGCTCGGGTGGTGAGCCCCTGGCGCAGGTTGCCCCGAGAAGCTGTGGCTGCCCCATCCCTGGAGGTGTTCAAGGCCAGGTTGGACGGGGCTTGGAGCACCCTGGGCTGGTGGGAGGTGTCCCTGCCCAGGGCAGGGGGTGGCACTGGATGGGCTTTAAGGTCCCTCCCAACCCAAACCATTCTATGAAATGCCATCAGAGACTCCCAGGGCTGGATGAGCGGGTGAAGGGGGCAATCTCAGCCCAAAGGCACCTTGGAGGCGGTGGGAGGGGGCTGCAGTGACAGTTCCCCGTCCCTGCTGGTGCCCCCCTCCCCACGCCGTGCCCATGCTCCTGGCATTCCGCCGCCAGCCCTTGGAAACGCTCCTTTCATCCCAGCCCTGATTTCCGCTGCCTCTGCCCCCCGCGCGGCGGCTGCCCCCCACAGCCGGGGGCTGAGCACCCCTTTCAGGCCACGACTATTATTAACGGCTCCATTTATTCAGCCCTTTCATCCCAAGGATTCGCAAACCCTCTGCTTCCCTCCTGCCTCCCAAGCTCCTGGGAGCTGCTTAGCGCAGCCCCCGTCCCCACTGTGGGTGTTTGAAACGGGTGAAAATGACCTCAGCGGCATTTTGCTGAGAAAATGCCATTTTTCGGGGGTGACTTCAGCTGACCTGCCGCGTTTGCTGCCAGCGCAGGCAGTGCTGCCTCGGCGTGTGGGAGCGGAGCTGTGCTCCTGCCGGGCTGGCTTGGGGAGAGGGAAACGGGGAGAAACACCCAAAGATAAATTGTCCCGGCTGATGAAGTAATGCTGGAGTGCTTGGAGCTTAGCAATCCCTGTGGATTTATGCCAACCAGTGCAAGCTTCCCTTGTCACTGTCCCGAGGGGTTATCCAGGTGAAACCCGCCAGCAGCAAGAACCGTGGCTGCTGGGGGACAGCCCGGACCCCTTCTGCTGGTCCTCGGGGGGCTGGCTTCTTACGGGGGGCGGCTGGTGCATCCCCGCGGGCTGCATCCCGAGGAACTGGTGCTGCGGACACTGCCAGAGGGCAGGTGTGGGGATTTTCAGGCATGAAAATTGGGCATTTCCAGGGATCTTTTGGGTGCAGTGGATGGCATGGCTGCGGCTCGGTGGGTCACGTGCACCCCAGTCGTGCTGCACCGTGCGCCAGCCCAGACCTATAACCCCCGCTCATCTGGGGGCTGTTTTTGGAGTCACATCCCTGTGCACAATCCATGAGCATCCACAGTGCCTGCGTGCCCTGGAAAAGGGGAGAAAAGGGTGTTTTGGGGCTGAGCTGGCTGGAGGAGGGGAAGTGAGCAGCTCTGCCGGCGCTCCCCGCAGGTCCTGCCCGGTCCGGGCTGGGTTTCCTGGCAGAGGGGAGCTGTCGGCGCTCCCCTGGCCCCGGGGAGATGTCGGGGCCCTGAGTCACCCCACGGCGCCGCGCTCCTGTCCGGGCTTGTGCCGGGGAGCCCGGATGCGCCGAGCCCATATTTGGGGCTCGGAGTGGGGCAGGCGGAGCAGGCTCGGGGGGACACGCTGTGGGAAGGGAGACGTGTGCCTTCCCGGGGGGGGACTGAGGGGTGCCTGTGACCTGCAGGGACAACCTGCAGCAAAAGCCACTTGCACATGAGTATTGAGAAAGGCAGCGCAGGGGAGCAGCTGGCATCTCCGCTGGCATTTGCAAGAACCATTCGTATATCGGTGGGAAGGAGACGGTGGCAGGGCTACAGCCTGCTCTCGTTAGTGCCCAGCTCCTAATGATGCCCAGGGCACGGAGCAGCTCAGGGAACTGCGGGTGGATGCCCCAGGTGCTCTGGGGTTTTCCTATCCGCTGCCTGCCGTCTGTCATCTCCCCGGCAGCCGTGACCAAGTCACACCGCTGTTCCTTCCTGTAGAAATCTCCTGTTGTTGGTTTCCTTTTCCTCAGGTTTTCTGCCTGAGCATTTTTTTTGTCTGTCTGACGCATCACGGGCCCAGAGCCAACAATATTTCTAAGACATTTTGTCGTAACTTTGAGTGCCAGAACAATTAACACAACAAAGTTTAGATGTTTCTTTTGCTTGTGATGCTTTCAAAGTAAGCCGCTTTTTTTTTTTTTTTCCAAGGNTCCAAGGTGCCTCCACTACTACCTGTTTGATTGCTGGATTTCTTTGAAGATCTGAAGAAGAGAAATCCCCACATAAAAGTCGTCCTGTCTTCAATGGCACTTTGCTGCAGCCTGGAGCGGCCGAAAAAGGGGACAAAGCGGCACCCGGAAACTTTGATCCTGTTTCCCAGGAGCACAAGGAATGGCTGCATCACATCAGAGCCCGAGACTTAAAAATGTAATCCGGGCCCCCTCTGGGGACCCAGATAGCTGACCGCTGGTAACCACCCTGAAACCCCCATGCCCTCCCGAAGCTGCGGCGGTGCTGCTCAGGCTGCTGGGTCTCGCCGGAGGAGGCAGCCTGTGGGATTTCTCCAAGCAGGATGACTCTGCCCATCTATCCAGACCAGCAGCTCTGCAGCTCCGGGGCGTGCAGCGGTCCCAGGGTGGGCTGTGGTCCTCTCTGCAGCAGGATGGGGCAGAGGGGATCGCAGAGAGGGTGCTGTGCTCTGCCAGCACTGCTGGAGCACAGTTTGCAGCCGAGAGACTGTCTGGCCATCTCCTGTCCTGCCTGTCATTTGCAGGGCCATCCACCCCGCCGTGCCTGCCGTGAGCCGACGGGATGTGAAAGCTGCACTTGCGTGGTGGGACCGACAAATGCTCTCACTGGACAGCCATTTGCCTGAGCATCCTGCCCAGCACAGCCCGTCTCTTGCCGAGCCCCCGGGGGGGCCAGGCACGGCTGCACGGGCAGCTGCCACATGGCAATAAACCCCCATACGCTTCGCAAGTACTTCACATATGCACAAAGCAGCCATGGGAGGCACAAAGCTGGCGGGGCTCCCGCGGAGACACGGCGAACCAGCCGCGCTGGCTCGACTGCCCGGCCGGGTGTGCCGTCACCGGCTGCCTGCGCCGGGAGCTGCCGGCTGCTATCACCCGGCGAGCGCGGGGCTGCCATCGGGCTCTGCAGGGACGTGGCACACCCAGATGCTGTCTCCTTGCCAGGCTGCCAGCTCGGCCCTCCCCGCCGGAGCCGGCTGAACCGCTTTCTCCGGGTGCAGGCTCGGCTTCTTGCAAAAGCAGGTGAAGCAAGAAAGGAGCCCATTTTTCCGGAGGGAGCGGCTGCGGGGGGGCCGGGGCTCAGCGCCGCTCACACGCCGGGCAGCGCCGCTGCAGGGAGTTCCCAGCCGGGATGCAAAGCTGCTCCTGCCATGGCAATGAATGTCCCAACCTATGCAAACACCATGAGCGAGAAGCAGGCCTCCTGGCAACTCCGCGGTAGGTCTCGTGGGTAGATGGGTATTGGCGTTCCCATTTTACACCCGAAGAAGCCGGAGTCACACAGTTCCTTGGGTGCCTAAAGGTGCAAAGCGTTGCCTCACTGCATCGTCAGGACTGCCTTGCTTGGCTGGGTCCCAACCTCCCGAATTCAGGACCCACCAGGTCCAGCCCTTTCAAGAAACCCGTCTGGGTGCTTCTTTGCATTCACAGGCAACCAGATACACTGGGAAAATCATCCTCCCCTGCAACTCCCAGTGGTTCCGCACTCCCTTCCCGTGTGAGACATGAGACAAGCTCCCTCGCGGCGCTGGGCTGGGGGATGGAGGCTCCCAGCTGATGCAGAAATGGCTCTTGGCAGAGGTGTTTCGGAGCCTCCTGCTCCCTCCATGCTGGCTAACGGCAGCCCTGTGCCCGCTGCCGTGCAGACCCGGCCGGGAGGGTCATGGTGTCGTGGTGCAGCCTTGCTCAGGGTCTGCCTTTCCCCCGGTGCACCGGCCTCAGCGGAGCCCTGCCTGGCCGGAGGGGTGCTGGCCTGGGCGCTGTGGAGATGCCATCGCGGTGACGCGGCAGTGAGAGAAGGTGTTGCAAACCTTAGTGTCCCACCGGGCCACCTGAGTCACTGCGCTGTCAGGGTTTCGCCCCAGATGGGCCACCCCGGGGACCCGCGCTGCCCGGGGGATGACAGCCAGTGGCTTGCGCAAACCTGCGGTGCTCCGTGAGCACCCACGGGGGTGCCAGGGAACTGCCCGCAGTGCAGCCCCACACCTCTGCGCCCTGCCTGCATCTGCCTGCAGCACCCTGCCCTTGGCAGCGGCGAGGGTACCAGCCCATGGGTGACGGGGACAGGAATGGCAGAGCCATCATGGACCCTCCAGGAGGCCGGGGGGTGGCAGAACCCTGAGCCTTTGGCTGATATATTTGTCCATTTGCTGCCTGCTGTGGGGCACTGAAGATTTAATTGGATTTATGTTGAGACCCGCGCGTTGCTCCTCGCTCAGCCCCACGAGCGTGACCGAGGATCGGCACAACCCAGCCACGGTCTCAGCTGAGGGGTGCCCGGCTGGGTCGGCACCTTGAGACAAGGCAGTTTGAACGGGAGAGTGATGCTGCCCCTTCCCCCTGCTCCTCCCCGGAGGCTCTTGCCAGGCAGGAGGCAGCTGGGGGCGGTGGGCAGCCGGGGAGACAGCACGGACCCCCCCAGACCCCACCACGCTAGGACTGACCTGCGAGTCCGGGCAGCCCTCGGGGAGCTACGCGATCAATTATTTTTCTAATCTTATCTAACTGTCTTTCTCCTTTCTCTTGCGTGTCTTTCTCTCCCTGCCTTCCCCTCCCTCCCCTGCGCTTTGTAGCCGCCCGACAGCCCCGCTTCCCCCCTCCAGCCCTTCGCTTTGATCCTCGGAAGAAGCAATTGATCCTCCTTATCTTTATTGTGGTACAGACATTCCCAGCACTGCCCTTAATTAAATTCCTCTTAATTTTCTTCCGTGAGCCTTTCTTTCCCCCAACCCCAGACGAATATTTATTTTTAACTGTGCAATTAAATTATTAGATTGGCCACGAGTATAACAGGAACCAGATCCACCGGGGATCTGCTCCGCGCAGTTCAGGGGGCAACCTCGGGGCTTCCCCCTGCCCTGCCACGCTGCGCGGCTGAGCCGCGGGCTGCCGGGTTCATACGAGCTGGAGGTGCTGCTGTTCGCCCCGTGTGCCTGAGCGTGGGTGCACGGGGCCGGGAGCTCAGGNCATGGGTGCACAGGGCCGGGAGCTCAGGCGCGGGGGCTTGGGAGACCCTCTGCTGCTGCAAGACCTGGGACCTGTGGCAGAGGGACAGCTCGTGTCTAGCAGCCAGCACCCATTGGCCTTTCCAAAGCCCGGTGTCACCAGGAGCTGCTCCGCGGTGAGGCTGATGTGCCTCTGATGGTTTGCAGATGATGTGCATGGGAGCCCTGGTCCCCCCACCATCGGCAGCAGCCCTGGAGGGGGAGAAAGTGGCAGCCCACGGCTCCCTCCCCACCTTTCCCTGGCCACGGGAAAGCACGTGGGGACAGGCAGACACTCCCCCGGCCCCGATGGGGATGAGGGAGGCAGGACGGGCTCACTGATGGCGGCGGCAGCCTCCTGCGCCCTGCTGTGCTCTGCGGAGGGCCATGGTGGCATTGGCACCAGTCACGGCGGCACGATCACTAGTCACAGTAGCACAGGCACTGGCCATAGTGGTGCAGGCACTAGCCATGCAGCATGGTGCCATGGTGGCACGGGCACCGGCCATCCCCACTCACACCAGGTGAGACCCGAGTGTCCCGGATCCGGCCGCCGGCTGTGGTTCTGCACTGCTTTAAGCTTTTCCGCTCGGAAATTTTTCCTCCAGACACTTTGACCTCGGGGGCAGTGAGTATTTTTCATGTAGATCAGTCGAAATTCCCCCGGAGACAGCGCAGGAATGCGAAGCATGTTATCCTTGGTACCAGCTCTTTCTTTTTACGGCCTAAGCTTGGCCACGCCGGCGGGGAGGAGGGGACGTCTGGGGTCCCAACGTCTTTCCCATTGATGATTGCCAACATCCCCCTCCAGCCCCCCTTCCTCCTCCTCCTCCTCCTCCTTGGGAAAACTCCCCCTCTGCGTTGCACCCCCACGGTGTGCCTGGGTCAGCCGTCCCGGCGGGTGCCCGGGTGAGGGTCTCCATGCCCGGGCTTGCAGCAGCGTGACGGGGAGCAAGCCGGGGGCGAGGCAGTGCCAACAGCACCCCAAAAAAGAGGCGAGCGCTTCTGGGTGCCTGCATGAGGGAGCAGCCTCCAGCTCTTGGTGCTCCTCTCCTTGGGTGCACAGGGAGGTCCCCGGAGCAATGGGGAGGCTGTGGGGATATTTGGGATATCCACCAGCAGAGCAGAGTGCAGCCAATACATTATTTTATCATCTGAGGCTCGTGCAGCTGCAAACCCGATGGTGTAACGCTAGCGAGATAAATTGCTGCCTTGTTCGTCCCCATTAAGTGCAATTACCCCTTAGATAGCAAAACAATTTATTATTATTACTTCTTCCAAGCTCGCTGCGCTGATGGGCGATCACACCCATGAGGCAGGGGAAGAGGGCCAGCGCTGCCTGGCCACCCCTCGCCACAGAGCCCGGGCACCCCAGGGTACCTTTGGGTGGCACGGATGGTGCGGTTGCAATGCTGCAAACCAGCCCCAAACTGGGAGCGAAGGCAAACCCTGCGGAGGGGCGCGCTCCTCCGGCTGTGCCGCAGCGTTAGTGCCCCTCACCCCTGCAGAAACCCTCCAACCCATCTCTGGCTTTTCCCACTGCTCTCTACGCTGGGGAAGGGGTGGCCAAGCCTCAGGGCACCAGAGTGCGGGGCCATGAGGGTCCCCGTGCCCGGTGGCACCAGCTCGGCGTGCCTCACAGCCACCGGCGCTGCCCGGGCCCCCGCCACCCCTGTCACTCTGTCTTATCCTGCTCTCAATAGCGGACTGGGAGTTCAGCTGCAGCTATTACATAAAATGCAATTAGCAACGCGGGCGAGGGAGGCCTGAATGGCATTAAGGAATTCCTCCCGGGCTGACGTCAAAGCTTCACCTCTCCTCCCGCCACCCACACAAAGGGGGCCGTTATGAGCCCCCCCGGCCCCGCTGTGCCGGTGCCCACTGGGAGAATGTGAGTCCTCAGGGAGCCCCGAGCTGCACATGCCATACAGCAATTGTCCCTGCGACCAGCACAAATGTCACCGGCAGCTCCCTGGCTCCCTGCGCAGGGTTTTCTGGCTCCTGCCTCCCCCTTGCCGGGCATGGGAAGATGCCAGCGGGCCCCGTCTGCCAGCTGCTTGCCCGTGGGAGGGGGGCTCGGCCGGGTGCCCGGGCCGGGGGAACGGGAGGATGCTGGATGCCGGAGGAGCAGCAGGGATGGCATAACCCACCCCATGCACTCTGCTCCCCGGGGTGGAATGGTGTGGAAGTGGGGACCAGCCCAGGCAGCTGGGCAGGGGGGACAGGCAGGTCCGGGAACAGGAGGTGTTGGAAGTCCCAAAATTCCCGCTGGGATGTTATCTGCCCCACAGGCTGGAGGAGCTCTGCTGGCTGCCCCAGCACCAGGGCCTCCGCCGGCCGCTGCCAAGGAGGTGGTGGGGGGTGGTCTGTGCCAGGACATGAGCATTTTGATGTGAATGCCCCAAAGTGTCACAGGCTGCTCCTCTGCCCTCAGCCAGCTGCAGCCGGTTGAGGTCCATTTGCCATCTTTCCAGGTCGAAGCAGCTGAAACCCGGCCTGCTGCTGCACCTCAGAAATAGTGCAGGCTTATCTCCCAACTTCCCCCCACCCTGCTCCCTCATGCCGAGCTGGACCGCAGCCTGTGTGGTTTAACTTTGCTGCAAACTGATGGGTGGGATGCACCTGGTCCCTGCTGGCCCTGCCACCAGGTCTCCGCAAGGACAGCGGGGCCACCTCTTGCGGTGGTCACCCTCCACAAGCCATGGCTCTTCTCCATCCTCGGTCTCCTCCACCTTTTCCTGCCTCTGCTGCGGGGGGCTGCCCAGCCTGGCAGCGCGCTCCTGAGCGAGGGGAGGTGGTGGGGCTCACGCGTGGTGCTCCGACCCCATCACCTCCTCCGCTCTGCAGGGGACACAGCGACTGCTGGGGCTGAGCTGTGGCACACACCTTCTCCGTGCTTGGACACCCCATTGCACCCACCTCCCGCTGCCAAGGGTGCCTGCGCCCTCCTGAGACAAGGTGCCCGCTGTCTCCAGCAGAAATCGAGGGGGGGGCTCTTTCCCGCAAGCTCAGGGACACCAGGGGCATCCCCCTCTCCCCCCCGAGCCGTTCTCGCTGCTCCAGACCCCCAGGGCGGGGGAGATGGGGCAGTGCCGTGGTGCAGGCAGGAAGGGGTTAAAGCGCTAATTGGGGTGGGGGCCCCCGCCCTGCCCCGAGGCGCCGTTTAGGGAGGATGCTCCGGGGCGGCTCCCGGGCCGCCGCCCACCGCCCGTCCCTCTGCGGCGGAGGCCGGGGGCCCCCCTGCGGCCGCGGGTCCCTCAGCACCGGCAGCCCCCGGCCCGGTGGGACGTCCGTTAGACCAGTAGGAAAGAGGCTTTTCCCCGTCCTCCCCTTTCATCCTGCCGGCGTGGGGGTCGCAGCGGTGGGGCAGCTGCCCCCCCGCCCCCCCTTCTCGGGCTCTCAAGGGCTCGGGCAGGGCCGAGCAGCGAAGGGAGCTGGGTTTAGGGAGCTCAGACTTCGAAATTTAACTACTTGCTGTTTCGTTCTTACAGGTATTTAACGGTGCGAAGGCTGAGCTGGTGCAGCGCGCACCTTGCCGGGATGCAGGAGGGCAGGTAGCTCTGCTGACCCTGAGGACGTGGCGGGTTCCCCAGCCTGAAAATCAGCCCAGCTCTGGGTAAGACCTCGTTGCTCAAGTGAAGTCCGCGGGGATGTGACCATTCCATCCCAAGAGGATGTGCCCTGGGTGCCACCCGCAGCAGCGGGCTGGGCTGCAGGGAGCCTCCACAGGCATCTGCGCAGTCCTGCGCACTGGGGTCCAGCTGCCTTGTCTCTGCAATTAAACCCGTGTCACATCTTGCGTGCCCTTTCCAGTAAGTATGGGGGTTGCTTGGGAGCGAGTTCCATCCACACGCCCTCAATCCATCACCAGGCAGAGGTACTGTGAGGACCCCCCGAAGCCCCGCTGCCTTGCTTCTCCCCACCCACGGCTGCTCAGCAGCCAGTTGAGATCCATTTGCCATCTTTCCAGGTCGAAGCAGCTGAAACCCGGCCTGCTGCTGCGCCTCAGAAATAGTGCAGGCTTATCTCCCAACTTCCCCCCATCCTGCTCCCTCATGCCGAGCTGGACCGCAGCCTGTGTGGTTTAACTTCACTGCAAACTGACGGGTGGGATGCACCTGGTCCCTGCTGGCCCTGCCACCAGGTCTCCGCAAGGACAGCGGGGCCACCTCTTGCGGTGGTCACCCTCCACAAGCCATGGCTCTTCTCCATCCTCGGTCTCCTCCACCTCTTCTCTCCTTGCTGATGCATTCAGACCCAGTGCCCTGGTGTCGGGGCTCCCACCCAGAGCTCTCAGCTGTGGCCCCAGGGTACAAGCTGGGGTCTCCAGGCCAGTACCCCCCCCCAGCCCTCTTCCTTGCAGCCCCCCACCCTCGTGTTTCCCAGTTCCTTTGGCAGAGCGCAGGGCTCCTGCAGGCACCCGCTGCCCTGTGCAGGGCTCCTGCACCGAGCCCTGGCTGCTGGGATTCACTGGGAGTTGTGCCAGCGTCAGGGGTGATGCTCAAGTGCCGCGGTGATGCAGGGAGCTGGGCTTGGCTTGGCCCAGGGGGCACACAGGAGGTGGGAGAGGACATGCACCTCCCCTTCCACATGCTGGAACTGCCTCTGCCCCTTCTGCAGGACCCCCCCCAACGCTCCCGAGCACCCCGTGCCCCGCACATCGAGCTGGGATGTGCCACAGAAATGTTAAGGGCCAAATTCTCAGCTGAGACAAACTGGTTCAGGGCCTCCAAAGTCGGTGGAGTGGCACCCATTTGCACTAGAGGAGGATCTGACTGTGCATATACTTTTATATATATATTTATATATGTGTGTGTGTATAGATATATTACATAAATATATATGTATGAAATAATTTAAGAAACATCCGAGACAGCATGCTGTGCTCGTGTAGGGCCGGGGAGGCTGGGAAGGCAGCTGCTCGCCTCCCCCCCCGCTCTACCAGCTTTGATTCACAAATGGAAACCAAGTCTTGAATTAAATTAAAAACCGCACGCGCACACACACACGCACACACACACAACACGGTGCAGAGGCTGTAAAACTCAGAGGCGTGATGGTGGAAAGTCCAGGTGTCCCTGAAGAGATCAGATCAACTAAAGCCGAAGGAGGGGGAAATAAATAAATGAAGGGAAACCAGCAGAGGGGATCATCTCACTTGTGCTGGTGCTGTGTCCAGCATCGGGTCCCCTTTGTCTGCCCAGGCCCCCATGGGGACACGGCAACAATGTCACAGCCCTGCTTTGTCCTGGCTGGGCTGTGGTGGGACTGGGAGAGGCTGGTGGGATGTGCATATCCTGCTGCATTTGCCTTGGACCCGCTTGCTCCTTTGCCACGTACTTTGCTTTCGCTCCATCCTGATACTGAGCTTTTTGCCATCTTGGTCTTCAAGGACGAGAGGGAAAACCCAGCCCCAGCTAACGCCTCTGCTCTCTCTGCAGGAAGATCTCCCAGAGCTGGGTTTGCTCCAGCTCAATCCTTCCCACCAACACAAGAGCTCTGCAAGAAGACCTCCTTCCCATGGACTTTCAGTACAGAATGACATTTAAAAAACAGCCCAAAAATCCTAGAAAAACCCAGCGTCCCATAAATTACCAGTTTCTTCCAAAACTCCTCCTTGTTCCTCATCCTGCCTTCCCCAAACATCCCAGAGGACTGAGGGATCCCGGTTCTGACACGCCACGCTCCGAGCAATCTTCACCAGCGGCAGCGAGGATGGAGGGCCGGGAAAGCAACCGAACCGAGCATGTGAAGAAACAACCCAAAGGCTCTGGACCACTGTCCCCCCCGCCCTCTCCTCTGCGGGAAACGGAAAGCCCCTGGGGCCAGAGTGGCTGGGCTGCGGATCAGCTGGGGAGCAGGACGTGCTCCAGAAAGTAGGTGATGGAGTCCCAGTGCTTCCAGAGGAAGAAGAGGAAGAGGACGAGCAGGGCGGTGCTGAGGATGCGCATGCGGGTCTTCATGAGCGGGGTGATGAAGTTGGCGATGGTGGAGACGAAGACGAGCAGCACGGCCATCAGGGCCAGGATGACGTTGATGAACTTGCCCAGCAGCGCCCGGGCGTTGGCGTTCTCCACCCCTTCCAGCTGCACCACCTGCTGCTGCTGCTGCTGCAGCTCCAGCTTGGTCACCCGCGTCAGGCAGGACTCCACCGCCTCCTGCGGGGGACAGCAGGTCAGCACTGGCCAGTGGCTCCGAGGATGCCCCACAGGAGCTTTTGGTACTCGCCCCGTGCTCTGAGACCTTGCTGCTGCAAAGTTTTGCTTGCAGCAAAATTGCTCCAAGGCGTGCCAACCTTGGGGTGGTGACCGCCCCGGCTGGGAAGGGGTTTCCCTCTGCGAACCCCTGGCCCGTGCGATGTGCAGGGCATGCCCCGTCCCACGCTGCCCGTGCTGGGGAAGGTCTCGGTGCCGAGACTACCTACTGCAGCAGGGGAGGTGACCCAAACTGGGACAGCGGGGGCTTTGTTGGTCCACATGTGGCTCATAACAGCCCAGCGCTGCAGGTGTCCCCCCAGAGCCTTGTCCTGCCTTGAGCACCCGGGGACTTTAGCACAGCGGGCACTCGCTGGGGCACAGACAGGGGTTTTGGGGACATGGCTTAGTTACCTGCTTCTTGCTGCAATGGCATCGCAGCAAGGACTTCATCTGCAGGGTGCTAGAGGAGGGGATCCCCCTTGCCCACCATCCCTCCCAGCCCAGGGTCCCTCCCTTGCCCCATGGATGGAGGGTGCAGCAGGGGGCTGAGCCCTCATGCTCCTCTACCTGGATGTCCCGTGCCCTCTCGTAGGACTGGTAGGCCACCTTCTCCTCCATGCTGGCCAGCTCCTGCTTCAGGTTGGTCATTTCATTCTGGTGCAGCTCGGTGAGGTCGTTCAGCTGCTCCTCCAGGCGCTCGTACCTGCGCACGGGGGGTGGAGGGGTGCTGGGGTGGGCAGGTCCCTGCAGCCACCCCCCTGTCCTCCTGCCCCTGACACTGCAGAAACTGCCCAGGCCCTCCAACCCACCCCTCTCCTGCTGTAGCTGGTTATGTCCGATGAAGGGAAAGCACTGCATGATCTTCCCTGGGGGCGGTGCTGCCCAGGGGGGTCTGGCAGTGAGGAAGGCAGTGGGGACTGCAGGTTCCCACGTCCCTGTCATGCAGGGCTTAGCCAGACAAGCCCAGGATGGTGACTTCGTGGTCCCCAAAAAGCCAACCTGGGTTGACACATGCTGCCACCCACCCGTCCCTACCTGTACCGCTCCTCTTGCAAGCATTGCGTCATGTAGGTATAATCCCGCTGCAGCTGAGCCTTGAGGTCCTCCATGGAGTCCTCCAGGTGTGACTGACTGTCCTTGATCTCCCGGAGCTCCTCCAGGATGGTGTCGAAGTTATTGTGGTGGCTGTCCAGCGTGTTGGACTTGGGGCTCCCCAAGCCACCGGGTCCTGCCCCTGAGTTGCTGCCACCAGCCGAGCCGGAGGTGGCACTGGAGCACTCGTCGTCGCTGCCATACTTGGGGCTGGAGACCAGGGTGGCACTGCCGCTGAGAGCCCGCGAAGCCTCCTCTGGGTGCCCGTCATCCAATGTGTCCTTCAGGTGGGCAATGTTGTCCGCACTGCCGAACTTGTTCCGGATGAGGCTGGCGAATTCCCGGGGCTTGGAGACCACGGCGGTGTGGGTGGCCTGGGACAGACCCGAGAGCCCTCCTTTGACACCCTCCACCACGCCACCACCGAAGCCGCTGATGCTGGAGCGAACGTTGGCACCCACGTCCTTAAGACCCTGGTGCATGTCCCGGAAGACATCCTTGGGCTGCCGGGAAGGGCCATTCTGTTCTATCTCCTTCAGCTTCTTGTGGTAGTGCTCCAGCTTCTTGTGCAGCTGCGCGATGGTCTGTGCCGACTTCTGGTTCTTCTTCTCAAAAACCTGCTTGATGCGGGAGGCTTGCTGCTTGTCCGCATTGTTGGCCAGCTTCAGGTACTCGGCCACGTTGTCATCCCGAGCCTCCTGCTCGATCTTGATCTGCTCGGTGATCTTGAGGATCTTCTGGTGCAGGTGCTCGATGGCGGCTTTTGTCCTGTGAGGGTCAGGGGTGCCATCGGGGACGTCCAGGCAGACGGTGCCATCGGCGTCGCCGTGCCCGGCGGTGGAGGGCAGGCTGAGCGCGGTCACGTCCCCCTTGTCCAGCTGCAAGCAAAGAGAGAGGAGGGCGATGCTCAACGGAGGGAGCGAACGCCCAGGCAGCCCCTGGGGAGGGGGCAGGAGAGGAATGGGGTTGGGGGGGCAGAGGAGGGAGAGGGAGGCGAGAGCTGGGCAGGAGAATAGTTAACCAGAGCAAGAGTGAGAAGTTGGGGTTTTTTTGGGCTGGTTAAGCATTTCCCAGCCATACCACTGCCATCTCAGGAATACGACAGTTAGAGCGTGCAGCACCAAAATAATTACAGTTTCGGGGCTGGTTTTGGCCAATTGCTTTCAGTAAGGAGTATCCGCTGCCGGGAGCTCAGCTCTGACTTTCCATCCTCCCTCTGTGCGGAGACAGCACCCGCGTTCCTGGGCTGCTGGACACCCAGTGCCCACCAGGGAAAAAGGAGAGAGGAGCTAAAACTGGAACCCATCATCAGATCTCCCACCAAACCAGCGGCAAGAGCGGGGACTGAGCAACCTGGAGGTATTTTAGTCTCGTTTTCAGTCTTTGGCTTTTAGCCTAGATGCACACAGTGGTTTTTCAGCTGAAAAGAACCTCTGCCATAACCCCAATCTGCGGCTGACTCAGGAGCAGCTCCTGGTCCCCGGAGGCCGCAGGCACAGGGACTCCTCTGCTTTCTTTTCCGAGGTTTCTCACCTGGCGATGCACAAGCTGCCACCTAGAAAGTTCGGACACGGGCTGATTTTCCCTTTTACAGGTGGAAAAACTGGAGTTTTGGGAGAGGAAATCGCTTGCCTGAGGCCACACTTCAAATCACTGGCAGAGCCTGGACTGCAGCCCGGGGTCCTGCCTGACGCTCTCCCACCCGCGCACGCTGCTTTCCCACTTGAAAAAAAAAATCACTAAATCTTTCCAGTTGCTGGGTTTTATATGCAGATTCTTATGCAAATCTCAGTGGTTGTATAAATGGCTCCTGGCTTCTAATTAAGAGCTGCTTGAAAGTTAAATACTGTTGGCAGACCTGAATAATTTCTAATTTCCATCACACTTTCCCCGAATGACCCTTTAATAGGGATAATGCTGCGAGATCATTACTTAGGAGTGTGTTATCACCAGGAAATGCCTCGCGCGGGAGGGAGGAATGTTCTCAAGATGCTGCTTATAAACACTCCCGTCTGTAGCAGGTCCCACGCGGGGCTCGGGAAAGCAGGGGCAAACGCTGCCCTCCTGTTATTTACTTCCATCTCCTTTTCCCCCGGCGCTGCTGTCCTGCTGGGAGCCCGGAGGTGTTGGTGCTTCATGCCGGGGGGGTCCTCGCAGGGGTCTCAGCCTCCCTGGGAGGCAAAAGCAGGCAACCACAAGCTCGGTGGGAGCATCCCCCAGCCCCCTCCCCAAGGCTCCTCTTCTCTCCCCTTTGCAGCCGCGCTACTGTAATATGGGGCAGGGGCTGGAGGATGAGAGCAAAGGGGAAACCCAGCAGCCCCCAGCCCGCAGGCGGACACGGGGCAGAGCTGGGAGCTGGATCAGCATGGTTTTTTTGGTTTTGGTTCTTTCTTTTTTTTTTTTTTTGTTTTTTTTTTTAAAAAAAAGAAAGATCCCAACAAACCTGCGGAATTTTCAGACCCCGCTGCCAGGCTGTTCTTAGCCGCTCGGCCAGGCTGGGCCCTCCAGGCGCCCTGCGAAGGGTTTCACTTCGGTTTCTTATCAAGGGGCAGAAATTAGAAGCAGCAGGAAACAGGCTTTTTGCCCAGATGTGCAATTCTCTGTACAGTAAGGGACAAATCGGCCGCGGCAAAGGAAAAGGCAGCGCCGGAGATGCTGAAACAGGAAACCCCAACTGGGCCAGTGAAGGGGAGTAGTTGCTCAAACTTTGTTTCCAAACAGGGAAAGGTTTGGGAATCACCCAAACCTTTGCCCCTGCAAAGCCAGTCTTTCGGATTTATTCGTGGGAGTGTATTTGGGAGCGCCGGGGGGAAGGGAGGGCAGGATGGGTGGTAAACAGCATGGACCCGATGCTGCCCATCCGTGCTGACCTGGCTGGGGTGAAACGCTTTCCCCAAGCACCGCTGAAAGCTCTGCTCTCTCAGGCACAGGGCACATCACAGGAAAGCCACATCAGGTTATTGCTTTGAAAACAACAACTAAAAAAAGACAATACCGATCTCTGCAGTATTAACAGACAGTGCCTGCTAAATCCCAGCAAGCCTAAATGACTGTGTAGTGGATTTAACTGGGGGATTAGTAAAAGCCACACTTTCCCTACATGCAGAAAATCTTCTGGTAGGCACAGTGAAATGAAAGCGCTGTTTTCCAGCGCTTGTTTTCCAGGCAGGCTCGGAGGGGAGAGCAGGGGCTGATGTGGGATGCAGGAGGAATGCAGGATGCGGGAAGAAAAATTATTCTTATCAACAGACTTCAACCCAGGAGAGCTGAGATATGCAAAAGGCTCAAGCTAATAAGCTGAGCAAACAGTACTTAGAGGGCCACGGCCGGGCGCAATTATGCAATGCTGGTTTATTTGCTGCTGCAGGTTTGATGGAAGAAGCCCAGGTGGCAGGTGAGGAGCTCGGGGCCCGGCAGCTCGCTCACGGCCGTGTCCCCGGCGCGGCGCTGTGGGTCTCCCGGCACACCCACGACTGGAAGGGATTTAAACCCATTCTTAAGAAATTGCACAATTACTGCAAAGTTCAGAACAAAACTCTCAAGACACTTACTCGTGCCCTGAACTATTCTGTTTTCCATACCCTATAGCCTACTAGGAAGTGCAGCGGATGAGCTCATGCCGTGGCTTCTGCTGCATCGACCCTGAGCGGGGACTTTCACTAGGAAGCGTGACCGTGGTTCCCAGCTGAAATACAACACGGGCATGAAACGGCCGTGGGAAGGACCATATGCACCTTCAAGCATGGAAAAAATAAGTACCACCGAGCTGTCGAGGGATGCTGGCAGGCAGGGCGGACCCAAGGAGCTGCTGCACTGATCCAGCAGCTCACAGCACGGGTGTCACCATGTCACTATGCCCCCGGCCCTTGGTGGCCGTGGAAGGCCACAGGGGAGAGGCCACGGCCAGCAGAGAAATGCAGGTGGGCAGTGGATGTGGGGAGGTTGATTTTGGGGCAGGCATTAAATGTGGCCGCTTCCATGGCCCCTTTTCCCCACTGCACTTGATCAGCGTAATTCGGGACAGCATCTGTCCTGTGAGTTGGTGATTGCAATTAGCCCAGCATTACCGGGGGTGCTCTGGGCGTCCCCAGTCCCGTCCCCGTCCCCACATGCGTTCGCAGCCCCGTGCCTCCCGGAGCGGAGCCGCTATTCCCACCAGACCGCGTTACCCACCCCAGGCAATGAAAATAGAAGCAGGAGCCCTGACTCACGCTTCCCACCCTCCTCCCAAGCCTGCAGCAGAGACCGAAGCAGGCAGCCCTATGTCCCCCTCCGTGCCCTGCCTGCCCCCGTGCCACCTCTGGATGGACACAAGGGGCCGGCAGCAGCTGCCTCCGCTAATTTAGCAGCCTGAGAATAATTTTTCTTACATAATGTAGGGAGGCACGTTAAAGGTTTCAGCTCGCAGCGGAGCTTCCCACCCTGTCCTTTGCTGTGCCGGCACGGATCATGCCAGTGGGTTTCATTCACCGAGCGCCAGAAACACAGGTACTGAAAGCCCCTACGGGTGTCTCTCCCCACCGCCATCCTCCCCGCCGTCTTATTCTAACCCCAACGGCTGCCGGGACCTACCTCCATCGCGGGCAGGGCTCGTGTCCCCCCGGGTTAGTCGGCGTGGGCTGCTCGGCCGCGTCCCCGCCGCGGCACGGAGCCCGGCAGCGATGCGCGGGCAGCACTGGCTGCCATGGCGGGGTGCCTGACCCGGGGAAAGCGGCAGCTGACGGCAGCAAAGTTTCAGGGGAGCAGCAGGGAGGGAGGGAGGGAGGAGGAGGAGGAGATCCCTCCTGCAAACCCCCAGTCAGGGTTGGCCACGCATCCCCGGGAACCTCCCGAGCGCGCAGGGACTGAGCGCAGCGTTGGGGCTGAGCCGGTGGGTGCAGCGGGATTGCCGACTCAGGAAATCTGCCGGAGCTGTTTACAGCTCTCAGCGACTGGAGCTTTCAGGGCTGTAATGCAAACCTCCCCCCTCGTCCCTGTGGCGGGATATTCACACGCCTCCAGCTCCATACGCCGCCTGTGCCCTGACGCAGGGGGTCGGGACGGGCCGTTGTCATCTGCTGTGTCACATATTGGGACATAAAGCCCAGGAGAGGCAGGGGGAGGCACGCATAAAGCAAAACCCCGGATGGGACCAACACACGGGAAAAATACAGCCTCCAAGTAAGGAGGGGGACAGCCCGAGGGAGCTAAAAGGCGGGAACCTGCCACTTGTGTCGGGACCAGGTAGTGTCTTGGCCGTGCACTGGGATGGAGCCGGGTCCGGCTGGCAGAGCGTTGCCGACCCGCTCACACCGCAGAGAGCGATGGGGAAGGTTGCACCGACCCGATTCTGCCACAGGGGAACATGCAATGCACGGAAAACACATCCAGCCGACTGACCAGAAACAAGCGTTTGGTACTTCACGTGCAATTAAAAAAAAAAATCAAACGGGATGGCTGAAAAGCAAGCGGGGACGACACTGGGCTGTGGTTCTGCAGAAGCCGGTGGCAGTCTGGAGTCACTCCCCAGGCGCTGCATTTATGCCGGGGCCAGCGGAGCTGGTGAGGGACCAAAGCAAAAGTCCTGGGCGAGAAAGGAGACCCGGAGCTTGTGCGTTTGACTCAGCCCAAACCCGCGGGGTTGCACAGAGCAGGGCGGCCAGTGCTGCCTGATCAGGCCGGGATAAGAGCGGTTGAGGGAAGCAGAATTGAAGCCCACTGCCTTACGCTGTGCCAGACCAAAGCCCTCAGCGTGCCCTGCTGGTGCCGAAACCTCAAACCGACTGTGGCCGCAGACCAGAGCATCTGTGCAGCCGCAGACAATGGGCGAAATGAGAAAGCTCCATTTGCAGCGCTCTGGTTTAGTTATTTCTCAAAAAAAAGGCAACAAGACAACAACAGCTTGGGAAGTCTTTTCAGCCACACATTGAATTGTACAGGCCGGACCGATGAGCTGATCGTGACCTAGATGCATGTTTAATGGGGAAGACCGTGCTGCTCCCACAGCCGCGGCAAGCCGAGCACCGCTCATCTCGTCATCTCTCGGGCTGTCCCTACGTCCGTCCGTGCTCTGGAAGAGTAACCTGCTGTGTCGGGGAGGCTCTGGGTGCAACGCTGCACCTCTGAGCTACCCCGTGGTGCGCAGCCGGCGCAGCACAGCCCGCACTGCCCGTGACGGAGCCAGCCCTGCCCGGGTTTAGCAGCTGGGGCGGGTAGCACAAAAATCAACCTGACCTGGCACGGATGGATTTGAAAGGTTTGGTTCGACAGCTCCATAAAAGTACCATCCTCAGGTCTCGGTCCCTCTGTATCCTGCAAATGTGAGCTCCCCTAAACCTCGCCACGGACGCTGCCCTTGCAACGGCGGCGAAGCCTCCCTGCGGGAACCCTTCCCTTCCAGGAGACATCGGCTCTGACAGGTCTGGGGCAGGGGCTGCCGCGGGCTGCCAGTGCTGCCGGGCTGCGGGAACACACGCAGCTGCAGATAAGCTGACCAGTGTGACAGGAGGAAATGGGCACAGAAGCAACAGCCTCCGCTTGGGCTGCTCTGAGCCGGGAATGTAGTTCCTTAAATCACCCCATCCTTTAGCGCGGCTCTGCTGGACCCTCCTTGACCAATTCCAGCACCGGTGCCCACGCTGGCAGCTCTCCATGCGGCACTGGGTACCGGCAGCAGGGAGGAGGCAGAGCTGGAGCAGCCCATCACGGACTGATCTGTGATACAAAGCTGCCAAAGCACAGTTCACCACCAATAACTAAAATCCTTGGCCCCTTCTAGCCCAAGCTCCCACCGCTGCGGCACCGACGCCGTGCACGGAACCCTCCGCAGGGCATCGCCAGCCGTGCCGCTGCGCCTGGTGGGTGAGATGGTGCCTGGGAGCAAGGGACAGGCTGACTCAACCACGCGGCAGCTCAGCTTGCCAGTGCCGTCTTCCCAAACCGGTCTCGGCTGCTGGCCCTGCGGTGGGGAAGCAGCGCTGGAGGGACCTGGCTGGTCCCCGCAGCCCAGCCCGGGGACAGCACAGCCCTGTGCTGACCTGAGCATCCCCGCAGACCACGTAACCCCTATGGGAGCTGCTTCGAGACACGGAGCTGTCAGCAGCTCCTGTGTTTCTCGGTCTGTCCTCTCAGGACCACAGGATCTTGCAGGAAAAAGCCTCCCCTCCCCATCCGGCTGTGAGTTCGTGTGAGCAACCTTTGTGTCAGCGCTGTGCCCCTTCCCCGCACACTCACCCGCCGTTTGCAGGCACTGGTTGCAGCCTGCGGTACCATCCGAGCCGAAAGGCACAGAGAAGAGCAGATTCCCCGGTAAGTTAAACCCTTCAGGAGCAGAAACCAGCTGTGCCTACCGTACGGCGCTCAGCCGCGCTGGGGAAGGGACTCCAATCCCACCGAGCTGCCCCAGCGAGGGTGGATTTTGCAGCCTGGCCAAGCCTCGGGCCATGGACGCCTCTGGGCATGACACGGGGCAGATCACCGAGGGACATTCATCTTTGGTTTAACATCTCTCATAACATCACTTCTCGTTTTAGCACAGGAGCCAGAGGTCACTTCCCATCACTCTTCTGCAGCCTCAGCAGGGCAGGAAAAACCCCCAGCTGCACAAGACCATCTGGAAAACACCCTCCCTGCTCCGACCTCTGCTTTCCATTCCCCTCATTTAAAGCGCTGGGGCCGGCCCCAAAACTCATCTGCTCCCCTCCGGCCGCTCGCAGCTGAGCTGCAGGCAGCGGAGGGAAGCGGTTTTGGGGGCTGCCAGGCACAGCCCCGCTTCTGTGCTGCGACTCGGTCCACCCAGCCTGCAGTTAACTGCAATGCCCCCCCGCCGAGCCCCCACACCTCCTGCCAGCCCACAGCGCTCGGGCAAACCCTGCCTGACCTGCCAGGCTGTGCCTGGCCTCGGGGAAGGATGCAGGAGCACAGATTTCCCCAGAGGAGGCTGAAGGAGTGAGGACTTGATAAACGCCAGCATGCTCAGGATGAGACTTTGCAGGCAGCCTGCTGCAACGGGACCTGGAGAGTGGTTTTTGGTATTTACTGGGGACTTCAGGCAGCTTGATTCATAGGAAACCACCCGCTCTCAGCTCCTCAGCACAAGGGGAAGG
Source organism: Himantopus leucocephalus (assembly GCA_003993805.1). Taxonomy (NCBI): domain Eukaryota; kingdom Metazoa; phylum Chordata; class Aves; order Charadriiformes; family Recurvirostridae; genus Himantopus; species Himantopus leucocephalus. Next base: position 2,945,890 of record RSEF01000026.1, on the reverse strand, counting down.
TTTGGGTTAGCGAATAGCTGCGGAAGCAAGCATGTCACCTATTAATGCCTCAGCAAAGCGAGGTGGAGCAGTGGTGCAGCATCTCCCCTCCCGAGGGCACAGCCTCCCTTCCACACGATGCAAAAACCCCGCTGTTTTTTGCGAAAAGTGGGGATNGACACGATGCAAAAACCCCGCTGGTTTTTGCAAAAAGTGGGGATTTTGCAAGGAAAGTACCCGAGGGGGTGGTGGTGGACTCCCCTTCATCCTTAGCACCAGCTCCGCTTTAGGAGATTTCGTCCACCACTTAGAAAGCGGCAACTGTGTTTGTCAGGCCTGCCTGTAAGAGGCAGATTTAAAAATAAATAAACCCCAGCTCCCGTGCAAAGGAAATCCCTGGACAGACACAAAATCACAGCCCATTCAGGGTGTGCTGCAGAATCTGGCCCCGAACGCTCACGAAGTCCCAGTCTGAGCATCTCAACCAAGAGACAGGTCACCTCGCGCTGCAACACAAACACAGGGCAAATGTTGAACCTGGGCTCTGCCTTGGCTGGCCGGCACGGGCAGCAGCTGGCGCCGGCTTAGCGGGAACGCACAGGGCCTGAGCTCAGCCCAGAGAAGCAGGTACTAAAAAAAGGAGGAAGACCAGCGGAGCTGCACTAGAGTCCTCGACCGGGCTGGGAAAGCTGCGCACAGATTATCGGGAGCCAGGATGGTGATACAGGTGAAGATCTGCACAGTCCACCGCTCCTTAACCTCACGTTCCCGAGTGCTTTTGGTGTCTAAAGCAAGGGGCTTCTTGGCTAAGACCTCAACCCTTCAAGCAGTGGCCACACAGAGCCCAGCAGCAGCCGCACCTTCACCTGCAGGTACCACCTTGCTCCTCACCCCTTATTCCTGGACATCCCGAGCCCTTGCCTTGCCGGTGCCTAGGAGCAGGAAGGAGAGCGGAGAGGGGTACTTACAAAGACACCCAGCAGAGAATTTAAGAGCAATATCCTTTTCCCGGGACAGGAGTCGGGAGGATGTGGTTCTGGCATGAGGATGCCCTGGTCACTCCTGCAAAGTGCCGGACCGGTGCTCCGCGAGGCAGCCGGATCCTCTCCCTCTGTCATGGCTGCAGTTAAGGAGTCGAAGGGCAGAGGATCGTACGACGTGCACTTGCAGAGGAGGCACTACGAGGCTCTGAGGCAGCCAAGAACAAGCAGCGCCGGCTGGGAGGGAGCCCGGGGGAGCGGGAACAGGCTGGGTGCCGCAGGGGCCGGTCCCGCTCCTCCAACTGTGCTGGGAGAACAAACAGCACCGCCAAGCGCCTTCCGAGCGATGCAGAGAACAAACAAACGAGCTGCCACGGTTCCCCGGTCCCCAGTCTGAGCTGGGACGGTGCCACCATCCCACGGGGCTCCCAGTAGCAGCAGGCGCGGAGCGTGCTCCTGCACCGCACCCGGCGAAGAGCCCTGCGTGGAAGGCGGCTGCGTGGGTACAGACAGGCAGATCCCGGGGGTGGCGGGGATCCGTCCCCGCTGCCTGCCCTGGGCTTGGGAAGGCCCTGTGACTCTGTGCCCATCCATACCACTGCCTTTCCTAATTCAACACCACGTCCTGCGGGTCGAGGACTGTCCCTTGTGCCCTGGGCGTGCAGATCACTGGGAGGAACACCTCTGTGGCCATGATTCAATGACCGTCACTCACAGGTGAGGCTATTCACGGCCCTTCCTACGCTTGGAGAATCTTTGGAAAAATTCCGGCTGTTGTTTTTACTGGAGGGAGTAACCCCGGGAGCTCCAGCAATGGTGCTGCTATTTCGCTTGCTGGGTGACACAGCATTAAAGCCTCCAGCAGCACCCCCAGCCCATGCTGCAGCTGCGTTTCGACACCTCTAACAGGGTGCCTGGGCAGCCGGGGGGGGATTTTCCGCAGCTTAAGTAGGAAGGGTTCGAGGGGGAAGGCAGGGAGAGCCGCAGGGTGAGGAGCCCGGCACTGTCAGAGTCACAGGGCAGGACCCTGCTTGGCTCATTCTGACTCAGGAGCCAAATCCTGCTCACAGCTACAACCCAGCCCCTGCCCGCGGCGGCAGGGGACGGACAGGACAGACTGCGGGACGGACATGAACCCTCGCTCCCCCGATCCTGCCCTGTCCGCCCCTGGGCATCCACCCCGCTCACCAGCCTCCCGCTCGACCCAAATCCCCCCCGGGGCAGACGGCAAGGCGGCGTTCCCAGTGCCTGCCTGTCGGGGAGCGGGAGCTGCTGGTGGGCTGGAAACAACAGCCATATGTCAACGAAGGCTGAGGAACATGATGTCTTCTGTTGGGGGGTGAATCAGTACCAGAGTCTGATATTCTTCTTCTCCTGAATTAATTAAGCAACAATGTCAGTTATCTTTGTCTTCACAGCTATTATCTGCTTTTCCCAAAGTGCTCCTCGAAGTACCATCCCGATGGGAGCGAGGGAACGAGTTCCCACCAGCACCCTTCGCTCGCAGACTCTCCTTCCCCCGTGACACGCAGGGAAACAGAGGTGGGAGCCAGCCTGGACGCGAGTGCTCTCGCACCTCCAGTTTCGTGATGCCCGGTTTGCAGCGGAGGTCAGCAGTTCCCCCCCAAAACCCTTGGCACTTGTAGGGTCTCCGCACACCAGCGCTCCCCGCTCACCCCCTCGGGACCCTGCCCAGATGCCGGGGGGATGCCCAGCCGGGGCGCTGCAGGGAGGGCAGCTTTACACCACCGCTCCCTCTATTCACTTTCGCAGTCACCGCTGGCCTATTTTTGCTCCTTCCTCTGGGATTTTAACACCACAACTCACCCGGAGTTTGGGTGGGAGGGGAGGACATGCTTTGCCTCCGTCAGCAAATCCTCCTAAAGAGATGCAAGAGACTTCACCCCATGCGTGGAGGTGTTGGTGCTGGTTCCCAGCTGGGGAAACCGAGGCAGGGAGCGAGGGGAAACCCCTGCCTGGGTTAGACATGTGGGGACAGCAACCAAAGTGACACTCAGAGGTCCTGCATCCCCTTAGCTCCTGCCAGCTCCTCGGGGATCCTTAAGCGCTCAGCACCTCCGAAAGGCAGGCTACCTGCTCAGGAGCTCAGCTTCAAGCTTCTGGTTTTAGGAGCGCTTGCCCCAGCACCACAAAATTCCCACTGAAAGTGAGTTTTAGGGCCAGCAAAGCATTCCGGAGCATCCCACCATCCGAGCCACCCCCGTGTGCCTGGCTAACCTCCCCTGCCACCACCACGTCCTCATCCACCGCAGGGAGAAAGGATACTCAAGAAGCACCGTAGAGCAAACCCGGCTTCCTACCGGCCAGTCCCCGGCCCCGGGGCATCTCCCCTCCGAGCTGGGGCCATGCTCAGGCTGCCCAGTGCCCCAACAGGCTGTGCCAACCCTGGGGGTTCCTGGACGGGCTGTGCAGAGTCTCCGTCCCTGTCCCCATCCCAGTGGTCGACTGAGACCAGTTCTGGGTAACTGGAGCCACAGGAGGTGAGAAACCACGTCCCCACCCTGAAACCAAAGGCGGTTGGATGCCGGCAGGGCCGGAGGGAGCCAGGGCTGAGCTGGACGCGCTGCAGGCAGAAGGCAGATGCCGGGGCAGGGGAGATGAACTTTGCCTGATGGCCCTGAGCTGCTGGGGCGAGGGCTGAGCCATCCCGCAGCCTCCTGGCCACCGCTCGCCCAAACCCCTCCATGCCCGTGGGCCACAGCTGCCCCCGGGGGGGATGCTCAGAAACTGTGGGTTTGTCTCTGCTCTAATCCGCCTCACCCTGATATAGCCACTGACCCGGCAGGCATCTAAATTTAGCGGGATGAATCCTGCCCTGCGTTGGGAGCGCCGGTGCCCTTGAGGCAGCAGGACGGTGGGGATGGCGCTGTGAGGACAGGTCCCCCCCTGCAAGGCAGAGCCCCAGGACCGCCGTCCACCTCCTGCAGAGACTGGGCAGGCGGCAGGGGAGCAGGGAGAGGAGACGGGAGCAGGGAAATGGCACGCTTGGGCTACGAGCTTATAAATAAGCACGGCTCGTAGCCGCTCAGCGGCTGGCCTGGCCTGCAAGCCTAAAGCCGAGACGTGGCACGAAGCCGCCCTGATCCCCCTCATCCCTCCCCTGTGTCTCACAGGAGAAGCATCCGCGCCGGGGGGCCAAGGCGGCTGCGGGACGGGCACGGGGGCCGCGGGCAGCGGTGGCAGCTGGTGCTGTCACTTGCCGAGGGATGCCAAGGGCAGGCGGGCAGCGAGCCCGGCGGGGGTCCGGCCCCTCGCCCCCCCTCGGGGGCCGCTCCGCGGGTCCGAGCCGCGCTGCCGGCCGGGGCTGAGCACTCGCACTCGTGACACTTGTGAGCGGATCCCTCCGGGACGCCGGGGAGACGCCGGCGGGGAGCGAGCACAGGCGGACAGACGGACAGACAACCGTGCACGCCGATGCGGTAACGCTGCCCTCTAACGGCCACCGGCCCCGGCTCCAGCCCGCTCCCCCCCCGCCCCCCCGCCGCCGCTCGGTGTGGGTTGCGGGGGCTCGGAGGGTCCCCGCGGCCCCGCTGCCAGGCGGGGGCTTACCTGGACGTGGACCATCCCGCAGTCCCCGCAGGCGTCCGCGCAGCTCCCCGGCAGCACCAGGCACAAAACCCCGCGGCCGCCCCGCTCCGGCTCCGGCCGCCCCAAAGGGGACAGGGACGAGGGTCCCCCCGGGATGCTCTGCCCCGCCAGCACCGCCGCTCGGCTGACCCCACGGCCACGGGGGATCGGGGTCTGCGGGGAGACCCCGCAGCCGCTGCTGCCGGTGCCGGGGCCTCGGCGGCTGTCCCAGCCGGTAATGCCCGTCTGCCCGCCTTCCCACAAGGCGCTGGCGGGTCACCAGCAGGAGATTAGTGAGATAAGGAGAAGGCTCTCCAGCACGCTCCCATTGCCAGGCGCAGTCCCTGCCCACAGCCTCCCCCTGCCCCAACCATGCCGCTGCCACCACTGCCATCACACATGTCACCCTGTCTGCAGGCCGGCACGTCCTCATGTGAAACACCGGCACTGGCCACGTGCTCCCTCGGACACACCGACATCAATGTACACCCCAAATATGCCACCTCGCTGTGGCTAAGCGAGCGAGCCATGCGCGATGGGACGCACGGGAGAGCGGCTGCTTGAAATCCAGTGGTGCTCCCGGCGTTGGTACCCGCAGCCCTGAAGAAGCGGCTCCCCAGCTCACCGGCGAGCGCAGATCTGCATTACTGCAAACCGGAGGGCACGTGCCCCGTGGGCACACACTGACCGGCTGCCATTCTCAGAGCAGAGGCACCATACAAAACCTTGGTCCCAAGCTGCGTGCTCTTGCCAGCAGGAGGCAGGGGACATCCGAGTCATCCCACCCTCATCGGGAGCTGCTCTCTGCACGCACAAGGTGGGCAGAGCACGGTGTGGAAGTTGTGGTGGGGGGAGGTACAAATACACGCACTCCGGGTGGGCATCACCCTGCGAAGCAAAGCCTTGTCCCCAGCGTGTGGCGCAGGTGACAGCCCTTTGCTGTTCCCCCCAGCCCCAGGTTGGGGGTTACCATTTGGCGATGCTCCCCGTGACGGGCGGCTGTGCCGGGGCACGGGGCAGCTGCGGGGGTGGGCAGCGTGCGGGCAGTGCGGCATCTCTGGGTTACACCACGAGCCCCAGCCAGAACCGAACACCCAGACTGTGCCGTAGTCCCACTCGCCTCCTCCAGCCGCCCCGTCTGCTCCCCACGGCTGCAGCACCCCGACAGCTGCTTCTTGGGGGGGACTTGGGGGGTGCAAGGGGGAGGAACCTTGTGTGCGGGGACCGGTGCAGGTGCAGGGAGGGAAGGGAAAACTGCAGCAACATAATTAAGAAAAAAAAAGAGGGGCGGGGATGAATAGCTGTTCAAAAAGCGCTTGCTGAGGCTGAGCTGTGCCACGAGGGATTAATCCGGCGTGCACTCAGGCCCTTACGCAACAGATGGAAAATTCAGCATGAAATTTTCTGGGGGAAAAATGGCTCTTTTGGAGGAGTCTTGTGCACCCCTGGGGTGGCGGCTTGCAAACCGAGGGTGAAATGGGGAGGAGGCGTCTGACCCCGGCAGGACAAGGCAGAGGCGATGTGAGGCGATTGCTGGCCCAAAGCCCCGGTGCCAACCCTCCTGCCGGAGTCTGGCGGAGCCGTGCCGGGTGTGCTCAAGCCCGGGGCATGGCAGCAGCCGCCGTCCCTGCGGAAGAGGAGCCGGTTTGCTGCGGGCTGGAGAGTGGGTTTCCTGAGGGCTACGGAAAAATAATACGGCATGAGAATATCACATAACTCTTGTTTCTCTAAATAGGTTATTTTTCCACTGCCTCACAAAGGCCCCAGTATCGCTTCTCTTCTTATTACTCTTTGTGTCATATGCAGTTAATTATTCATCCCCTCTCTGCACTCTTTGTGCTGCTCCGTGAGCGGACAGGGACCCGCTCTGCTCTCGCCTCCCTCCGGGTGCTTCTGTCCCGCTGTGAACCGCTTTGGCTCAAAGCTTTGGCCGTAACCCCAGAGGGTTCAGCGGGACCGAGCTCCTTGCAAGGCTGATGTCACGGGTGAGATGGAACAAATTTTGGCTGCAGATACTCAAATTAACAACCTGAGTGGCTCCTGGCCCCGCTCGGGCACTTGGTGTGGGTACAGCATGGGAGCAGCGGGGACTGCCAGGGAAGGGTCGGGGTGTCCTGATTTGCACACTGTAAAGAGGGGAGAGGAGGACCCGGGCAGTCATTTCTTGCGAATACAACGATGTGTCTATCCTCTGGGACCAGATTCCCACGTCCCGGTGGTGGCCCTGTCCCCGCACAGCTGTGGCAGGGGAGCAGCGCTGGCACCCGCTGCAAGCTGCGAGCGTCAGCTGCAGCTCGGCGCTGAAACAGCCGAGCGAAAACAGAAACAAAAAGTATCTGGTTGATCCTCTTTCCATTAGCTCAGAGGGCAACAGAAGTCTGCAGGTCAGATTTCCCTCTCGGAGACTCGGTGCCAAGCAGAGAGGAGCGGCTGGGGGGGGGACGCGTGGGAAGCATTGCCCCCAGCCCCTGCGCCCGCCAGGTCCTGCTGCTTGGGAGGAGCGCATGGACCTGACACCCCCACCGCCATCCCACCCCGGCAGCTCTGCCCAGCCACTGCCACCCTATTCCCGTAAAAGCCACCCAGCCACCCACCCAAGAGCCCCCACCGGGTGCCAGAGCCTGCCTGGCCATCTCCCCACCCCAAGCCCTACCGCTTTGCCAATTCACTGCTGGTATTTTCAGGTAAACTAAAAAA